>JAHBCN010001959.1:0-102689 GCA_019359885.1 Listronotus oregonensis
TATATATATATATATATATATATATATATATATATATATATATATATATATATATATATATATATATATATATAATATATATAAAATTATATATATATATATATATATATATATATATATATATATATATAAAAATAATATTTTATATTATTATCTATATACAAAGAACTCTACCTCACTGCTAATTTAAAATATATTTTACAGTTTTTTACATTTCTTGATATTAAACACATATTTATTCTTTTTAGTAAAATGGTAAGATGGTGCTAGTAGTTCTATTAACTACCAAAAAATAAATGATAATTAAAAAAAAATAAATAGTTAGTTGAAACGAAGACCGTTTATTGTATTTATTTGTGTTAAATGTTAAGTGTTGGTTTGTCACTTTTAAGTTCTAAATGTTCATTACACAACAAAAATGAGTGTTTTTTGTGGGAAACCCCTTAGTTTTAAGGTAAGATTAAATTTTAATATATTATATAGGTAAAATTTCAATCAAAAAAATTTTCTGTATTGCAGATTGATTTGTTGTTATTATAAAAAAATATATATACCTGATGAAGGCCCTTCCAGGCCGAAACGTCGTAATTGACAAAAATTATATGAAAATTGCTTAGTAAGCAACTGTTTTTATATATTGCCTGACCTTATCCCCAAGAAAATCCAGAAAATTTTGGAAAAGCATAAACAATATATCAAGGCAAAGGTCAAAGAAAATAAACACATAAGCTATATATATATATATATATATATTATATATATATATATATATATATATATATATATATATATATATATATATATATATATATATATATATATATAGAAAAATCTGAAACCAGAGTAGTGGAAATGCAGTCAATGAAAGGCCACTTTAAGTAATTAACTCTTTATTGAAAAAGTCGAGCTTTCGGAAAAATTTTTTTCCCATCATCGGAAATCAAAAAAATAAAAGAAAATGATTCTTGTTAGAGAAAACCAACAAAAATAATTCTCTTTTACAAAGTTCTTACCATATGTGAGTTGAAAACATGAAACAGGTTAATAGCAATGAAGAACAAAACTTCATTCACATTCCTCTTTAAACTACATTGACTTTAACTTAGTTTTTAGCACGTGGATCGTTGCCACCGTGTTACTAACAAGACTTTTACGGGTGAAAGAATTATAATAAAAAAAAGAATTTATATTAAAAAACTTACAAAAACAAGTATGGTTTAAAAACTTAACGACCAATGAGCGCTGCAGTCGAACAAAAGTAAAAATTTTTTGATATAATGATTTAAAATTTGGATTTTCCATTTTAAGATTTGGCCTTACGGGCCCCATCTTGCATAACTGACAGACCATCTGTCGGGTGCCTGGTAATTATTTATACACTGCAGTCACGACTACCCTTCCTCTTTATATATATATATATATATATATATATATATATATATATATATATATATATATATATATATATATATATATATATATATATATATATATATATATATATATATATATATATATATATATATATATTATATTTATTTGATATATTTTAAATAAACCAATACACTTTTTCTTCAATTATCTTGATGAAATTGATCGCGTTAAGAAGTTTTAAATTGGAATTATTTCATTTTTTCAAATAAGATGATATGAGTCACTATATGGGTAAAAATGCTTAGTTTACGATATAAGCAATAATTTTTCTTCAAAATAATATTAACAAAAATAACGTTTTCTCAGTTAAACCATTTTTTGCAGTTTTGGTTTCTTATTAATTATTTTTTTAAACCTGTCAAATTTGACAAATGGGGTATCGTTAGACGCAGAATGTTTCCAGGAATCTAAAAATGTAATAATAGACAGATTGTTTAAATTGAAAATTGAAAGTTGAGACCATTTCTGGTAAAACAAACCAGAAGTCACCGGAAGCTACGTGATTTGTTAAAAAACGTCAAATTTGACGGTATCTGATATTCCCAAGTTCTTATCTCTTAAAACGTGCCGAAAAAAAGAAGATGAGTCATGGTTCTGGACCATCCGGTATATTTAATTAAAAGTAGTTGCGGCTAAATTTTGCCAGGTGTTTATTTTATATCCCAGTCGCATGAATTAATCAAAACTACTCACATCTGCCTTACGGTATAAATAATACGCAGTACATATAAATTTTTATCAATTTTAGAGCTGGATGACTCTAAAAACATTTATTTTAACAAACTGTGTCCTACTTTAGAATCTAAAGTTTGTATCATTTTTGATCAGACCGCAATCTGAATAAAGTATAGCCCCTGGTTAAAAACTGCAGTTTTATGCCCTAGAGATATCCCTAAAATTTTATTTTATTATTAGTAAAACCCCAAAATTTATTATGAATTGGACAGCCGAGGTATGAATTTAAGCTTCCTTATTTTCATACGTTTTTAAAAATTTTGTATAAATTTTTTTTGCCTGCCCAAAAAAAAAAAACGTTTTTTACGCGTCTTTAAATATATGAAGGTTAAAAAGTTAGTAGACCTTTAGAAACTCGTTAGATATATCTATTTACATAAATCATTATTATTTTACGAAAAAAACGAAACAAGTAAGACAAGACAATTAGAGTCAGTATGGTCTCTCGTGTAAATTCTCGCCTAAACAAGAGATTAATTTTCCCTTGAGTACAGGTGAAGGGGGAATGGCTTCTCTTTTCTTGTCCCATCTCGGGGCAATTCTAACTTTAGTTTTTGTTGTGAATATAATTTTGTCTGTTACAAACTCATTAACAATATTATTCTAAATCTTATTTCAAAATTTAAAATCGGACCTTTGGTAATGATGGTCGAATTGTGCATTTTTGTGCATTTATTGGTAAAACGTCAAAATATACGTGGGAGGACTGGGCTGGCAACTTAATACCAATTTGCTATAATAATATAATATTTGGTACCAGCGTAAAGTATTGGTATTAAGGCTTCAGCCGGATTTGTAGTTTGACGTTGCCGTTCTGTTCACGGTTGGACGTTCGCAGCTTATAAATTAAACAACGTCGTCCTATTTATCAGTTTATACTTTCTGTTACTATTTTTGTTATCGTTCAGAAAAAGTTCGAGATAATTTCTTTTTAAGTTATTTCGTTTAAAGTTCGTCAATATCCAATCATATCTTCGAACCTTGTCACGTTGTTAATTATATTAATTACTTTTTTATTATTGTGTGTTTTTTATTATTGAATTATAATAATATTATTAAAAAGGACTTGCCTTTAGCTTAAAATTATTTAAATTAGGAACTAAATTTGTTCTGAGAGCCCAGCTATAAATGCTTCCAATTCAAGTAAACCTGAAACCGTAAAGTCATACGGCGAGCAGTAACGGCAACGTCAACCTACAAATCTACCTTGCTAGCATAGACTTTAAAGTTACTAGTATGGAGTTTTTTACGTTATTAAAATCAATTAATTGATTTGAATGCGTCGCTGCAAAATCAAGGATATTTAAAAAAAAAAATTAACACAAAAAAGCATTTAATATTTTTTTTGTTTTTTTTTTACTTTTTAAAAAATATCAATTTCATAATATTTTTGCCGCTGTCATATAACAAAAATTATTGGAAAATCGAGGATTACAGCAATTACTGCATAAAGTATTGGTATAACTAAATTAACAAAAAGCTCCCATTACTGGATTTTAAAGAGGTTAAAATTGTAGTGAAAAAGTGTCTACTATTAAAAAAATATTGTTTTTTTAAACTATTCTTGGTAGAGTCGTTATTAAATATGCAGGATGTCTTAGAAGTATAGTTTTTATTATTATTTTTTAAATTTTCATGTTAAAACATACTGTATATTTTTTCTATATTTAGTTTCATTATTAATAAATAATAGTGTATTCTGTGATTAATCGCAAACTAAAAACCTAAAAAATAATTACGTTAATAATAAAGTACCCATACTTGTAAGTGGCTAATTATACAAAGTTAGGGTGGTATTAGTTCCATGATAAACTAAAACTGATAATAACACAAAATTATACAACTGTTTTTAGGCTTCGAATATTTGTTTGATCTTATAGTCAGTTAAGATAGTTGCTAAAATTTTTGCTAATGACATCTTTTATTAGAAAAATTAGTAAAAAATCCAAATTCTTTATATTTTCTATTTGGTATTTTTCTAATTGTATTGTATATGATAATTAAAAATTAAAATATTGTATTAGTAACTCAAAAGTATATTTTTACGTACCTTTTTAGAAATGGTAATAATGAGCAGTAGTCCAGTAACTGAAGACCTAAAAGTACCCAAAGCTATAAATAAATCTCTACAGTTTTTATTTGTGGCGCAATTCTTAGGTCTTCGCGGTTGCTTTCGAGTGAGAAAAAGTTAATCACGATTCCGACGTGAAAACCCGCTGAAAAGGGCCCCCTTAAGTCCCAAAAATGAGTTTCTCGCGAATATCTGCCAAAACATACGAATTAAAGAATTTTTGTTTAAACAAGAAAAGGAAGATCAGCTTGAAATCTACAAAAATGATCCACACCATTTTTTTTCGCAACACCAATATTTTTCGCAAAAACGGCCGACCAAAAATCCATAACATTCCACACTGGATAGATGTGGTTAGTTGTAAGTCCGCGAGTCACTGGTGTGATGAATTTTCCTGATTTTTGACAAATTATTGGACTTTATTAAAAAGAAAAAAGTACATTTAAAAACTAGGCAATCTAAGCTTTCAAATGATATGCATTGAAAAGCATTTCAATAGAGGATGGGTTTTTGATTCGTGTTTATTCTAGATTTTCTGAAAACCGGCAACGGCTAATAAAATGCAGATGGATAAAACAATTTTTTATCAAAACGCAAGAAAGATGGTGAAGGAAATTTTCTGGGGTCATTGAACACCTGCTAAAGTCTCATTATTAAAAAGAAATGTTAATAACAAACCATTTTTTTTTAAATATCAATAAATTTATGAGATACTCTCAAAATATTAAGAAAAAAAAATTGACCGCCTTTTTTAATATTCCAGAAAAATCAGACTGGACTCAAACTCATATGCAAAAATAGGTACGAGTTTTTCCATTCCGATAAACTTTGAACAATTAAAAAATGTACATTATTGCCCAAGTAATGGAACAATTCGTCCGCGCGCTTATAAGTGAATCCATGAAGATAGCGGCATTCTAGAGGTAGAGTGGCAGCTAAAATGAGGGAACTTTTGGGTGGCGTTATTTCGAAAACTATCGATTTTTCAAAAAAAAATTATAAGAACCATTTTTGTAGACTACAAGGCGATCTTTATTTGTTGTAAAAACAAAAAATCTCCACCTTGCATATTTTGGCAGATATTAGCGGGAAATTCATTGTTCGGGCCTTGGCGGGGCATTTTTAGCTCTTTCCCACCTGTTGATAAACTTTTTTTCGCTCGGAAGCATTCCCGGAGACCTAAAAATTACGCCACAAGAGAAAACTGAACAGATTTATTTACAACTTTGTCCCTTCATTTATTGGATTACTGCTAAAAAATATTGGTATTCCCTTAATCAAATTCATATCACACCAAAGTACTAACCATATAAGAAGTAAAAATAAATTGTACGTGATACTTGTAATACGGATTTTAATGTAATATCATTATTTTTATTTTGAATTTAGTTTACAGACCAGGCTTTTATACGTGTATTATTATAAGCATTTTTACTTTTAATCCGCACTATGGTTTCCTTCCTACGGCATTAAATTATGTCAAACCCATGTTAAAATCAGGTTAATAAAACATTTGTTATCATGCCAGGTATTCTTCTTTAAGGTTTTATTTGTATCCATAATCTGAAATTTATTGTGTTATAAACTTATTTTAGAAGGTTATTTTACGGAAGTTGGTAATTAAAATTCTCCATTTTTAGTCATCCGCTATTTTACCATTACATTAAATTAGAAAAATATGGTTATTGTATATTACTTAAGTTTTTGAGTCTTAAATTAAAAAAAAAACGTATTTGATGGGAAATATTTTGTGTTTGCATGGCTCATAGTAGCTTGATGACTTGGACAGTTTTATAAAATATTTATTCATCCGTGTTTTAAATCATTATTACTTTATTTTATTAATTATAGTACAAATAAAAAATAGAATATGCATTGCATTTAAATAGTTAAAAATGTTTTAAAAATAACAGATTTTTTGCGCCCTTTTCTTTTATGCAAAAGGAATACGGTAAGCGCTATTTTTTCGCATCTACCCAGCTACTTCAGTGAATAGTAGAGGTTTTTTTTTTCTCCTAGGTCTTAAAATTTTTTAGTAGTATATATACAGGCTGTGCAAAAAGTATAAAGCGGCTAAACATCTCGAAAACAGGAGACCATAGGAAAACAAACTTTTAATAAAAAATTTGTATGAAATTAAAAGGGGCATCTTATGCTTTGGGGCTTGATCTTAAAAGTGGCGTTGACAGATATTTTAAGGTCAAATTGTATTTTTAGATAGGTAACTGAATTTTTTTATTGCAGAAATGGATAGCGCTGAAAATTTTGTATAATTTAACAGTACAAAAAAGTAACAGTTTACTACCGTTAAATGCATATCTTTTTCGCTTTTAATTTCTGTAAAAAAACATTGGAGTTCCCATTTAAAAAAGTGACCTTGAATTAACTATCAAGGAGACTTTTTATTCCAACCCTTGAGGTAAACATAGGATAGTTCGTTTGGTTTTTTTTAATTTTTTTTATTTAAAATTATTCTTCACCTTTGTTTTTAAGTAGGTAAGTAATTTTATTAGATGCACGTATGACGACCAAATAAAAGCTTGATGATATTTGACCCTAAACTTATGGAAACCGTAAATGAATAATTTTCTTTGCTACTTATATCTGCAGTACAAAAATGGGAGTTTCTATTTAAAAAATTTAATTTAACCCTAAAGTATCAACCAAGGCTACCTCAAGGTCGACCTCAAGATCACCATAAAATGCCTCGTTTGATTTCATACAGTTTTTTATTTAAAATATTTATTTATATTAAAATTATAAATTAATAAAAGTAAGAACTCTCCATCAATGTACTCTTGCGCGCGCTGCTTCTTCTCTTGCTACCACTGAGCAGGTCATTACGCGTATTAATATTCTTGCCATCTCCTTCCACCTTTTCAGTAAATCCACGCCTGGCCAACTTCTTATGGGGATATTGGAAAAAGTGACATTTGACAATTATATCATTGCCGGGGAATAAGTAGATATCTATATTTTTCCATATTTTGCTTTGTAGTAACTTGGTAGTAAATTTCTAGATGGCGAAACGTCGATTTTTTTTTTAACCAATGAGAAGTGAGAATTATTTATATCCCTTTTTAATCATAAATCTCCGTGTTGTGTTGTATTTGCGTCGGCCATTTTCTATTCTAGTATTTGGGTTGTAAGTGTTGACTTTGGGTTGACTGTTTTAAATTTGCGTTTTTATTTTTTCCACACTATTGTGAAAAATTATAAAGTAAGATATGTTATTTAAATATTGTAGTAAGCCTTCTTTCGAAATGTAAACCAAGATTCTTTGTAAATATCTTCGCAATGGCACCAACACAACATGTAGGCTGAAATATTCTTGTAATTATCCATGTTGCAGAAACGCCTATTATAGTAAAATTGTAAGCACAGATTTTAAGAACAAAAAAGTTTCATTCTTTTCTTCGAGAGATCCCTTATCGTTAGAAGCTTGAAAAATTAAATATGTACTTTAACTCCCTCAAAAGATTGTAAAAATGTATGTTTGTGAGGACCGTTGTTTAAAATTAAATTATACCAAATCTTGAGGATCCTTCTCGCTTAAAATATAGAGCTGCACCTTGGTCACCCTTTATGAATTCCATTTTAAAAAGAACACAGTTACGGAAAATGTTTCAATTCTTTTCAAAATTTACCTCGAACCATTGGACAACCTAAAATTAAAATCTTAAATAATGTTATTTTATACCTTATTTACAAAATTTCAATTTCATGTTTAACTTGTCAGAGTAATCTCTTTTTAGTGGAGGTAACCGACAAGCATTTATTTGTAATGTTTAAAGAGTTTGATAACAAACGAAGGCTTAAATTTGCTAGTGAAGCTTTAGTCAATCTTGTAGACAGACTACATGCTGATATTTACAAATATTTGGATGAGAATGTTTACAAGAATAAAATTGACAATTTATTTAGGCAACAATATTTCGAACCTTACTGCAAGCTCTTTTCATTTGTTCAGACCGTAATTTTATGAAATATTTAACCTAACTTTAAAAATAATAATTTTTACCATTTCTTATAAATACTTATGTTTATTTTTCAGTTACCACAATAATTTTAATTCTTTATATATTTTTCCCCGCTGTCTGCTTCTGTCTTTGCCTAAATTAATAGCATAAGTTCCCATATCATATTTTATGTATTTTTAGTCTGTTTTGAATAAGCGAATACTGCCTAGCTTCTTTGTTTTATAGGAACATTTCAGCATGATCTCATCCAACCCCGGCTGTGACAGTTTTAGAAGTATCTCATCCAACCCCGGCTGTGATAGTTTTAGAAGTTTTATTGTTAATTTTTAGAATATATTTTATTTTGCCTGTGTTATTTCAGGTATAAGAATTTATGTTGTTATCAGAGAATATTTTTTATTTTTTTTCTGAAATTTCATGTTTTATTTGTTACTGTTATTTTTGGAATGTAATTTTTTGTTGTTGTTTATTGGAAATTTGGGGCAAATGTCCCAAGATTTTCCTGGTTTTCTCAAAATATTTGTATTTATAACAGATTAATTTATAATATATTATTAACAATAACATTTTTTGTTTGCTTTATTTTTTGCAAGTTTAAAATTTTACCCAATCCTAACAAAGATAAAAGCTTACTTAACAACTGCTTATTTATTAAAATAATCAGTTGTTAAGTAATGCATTTCAGCAAAATCTTATTTTTGTTGGAATTGGGGAAAAATAACTTAGAAATAAAAATGTATAGTACTACCAGCGCATTCGCATTATGTGCTTTTATTAGTTAGTTGATTGTCCAGGCCTTTGTCGCTACTGTACTGACAGAAGATAGCTGCGTTCAGAAAGCACGAGGTTTGGATTTCTAGTAGTGTTTGTTCGTTGAGTAAATCATTGTAAAGCAACCATGATAGATATATTCTAAACATAAAATAACACGACATTATGCCGGTTAACGCCTGTTGACTGCATAAAAACATGTGTTGTATCTTGAAATCATGCTAATAATAGGAAAATTCAAAAGTTCTTTAAGATTTCTTTAGAAGTGCTAGACAATGTTATGATTTCAATAACACTAAAATCTTGGACTTCCATTGTCTTTATTTGTTAATTGATACACAACGTTTCGGTTAGTGATGTATCTCCAACCGTTTTCAAGTGATAACTAAAACTATTCTTAAAAGCTACGACCTTATATACTATCCGTTGTTCAACGAAGCTTGACAGACTTGTCACGGTTCAGCAACGGCAGCCAGATATTTGGAATTTCTACACTAGGTTTGCTAAATACATTTTGATTGTTTGCAATTATTACAGCGTCTTTAAATTTTCTAATTTCTAGTGGTCTTTTTGTTTCCCCGATGTATACTTCACCACATTTACAAGGAATCTGGTAGAAACAGTCATTTGTTGAAACATTATTGTCCGGTCTCGTCTTAGTAGGAATACTTCTCAGAGTGGTTTGGGATTTAATGCGGTTTTAATATTATACCTATTCGCTATTCTGCGGATCTTTTCTGAAGTTCCTTTAATGTATGGAATAGTCATAAATATTTGGTATATTTGAGTCCGTTCAGTCTATTTTTTAAGTATTTTTTCGTCATTCCAATGTATTTTTTAGGACAATTTAGGCATGAAATAAAGAAAATTAGGTCCAACCTTTTTGATTTGTTCTTTGACTTGGTAAAGATGGAAATAACGAGTTTAATAAATTATGTGTCATATGACAAACAATTACAATATATTTTGAAAGAATGTGTTTTAGGTAATATATATATATATATATATATATATATATATATATATATATATATATATATATATATATAGATATATATATATATATATATATATATATATATATATATATATATATATATATATATATATATATATATATATATATATATATATAAATAGATATATATATATATATATATATATATATATATATATATATATATATATATATATATATATATATATATATATATATATATATATATATATATATATATATATATATATATATATATATATATATATATATATATATATATATATATATATATATATATATATATATATATATATATATATATATATATATTTATTCACAAGTCACATTAAGAAACCGTAAACTTATAATAACAGCTTTTTTTTTATCTATTATTGACCTCTTTTTCTCCTTCTTCCAAAGTTATTTCCGAGGTTATTTCTTATTTAAAATTGCTATAAAACACCAGCATCTAAAATCACTCAAAGTTCATACAAGTGTCAGCAAAACCGATAAGGATTTGCCCCAAACGATTCTAAGATATATTACATGATTTCACAGGCATTGATATATAAAATGTTCGGAAAGTTTTTTCAGCATTGCCGGAGAAAAATAAAAGTTGAATTTTTTAAATAAAACATTTGGCCATTTAAAAGAAAAAAAACTACCATCATAACATTGGTATGGTTTGTTACTATATTAGATTAAGTAATATTTATCAAATGATTAAAAAATGCATAATAAAATAAATACTTTAAACTGTTATTTACCATGCTTTAAATATGCCCATATAAACTCCTATTTATTTATAGTTATCACAGTAAAATAAATATTATAAATAAAAAAAATAAATGTTTTTATTTCTTATTTTTGTTAAAGCATGTTTTTAAATTAATATTAAAAATGTAAATGCACAATCCGTAGTAAGAAACAACTTGTCATATATTCCCATAAAAGCACGCACATCCATTTGGTTGTGCAATGTTAAAGCTTATACTCTTTTACGTTTAATAGTGATATAAGCAATAAAACTATTATACTCCAAGAATGTATCGGCAACAAATTCAGCTGTGCTGTAGTATCTTTTTTTTAATTTGAAGTTTCTTTATAATTTTTCTCTACCTTTTTCTGCAAACAGTTCTTTTCGTGGAACTTAGTAAATAATTAAATTTTTTGTTTATTCATTTTAAATTATCGACTGTTTTATTTAACTTGGCAAAAATACAGTAAATGGAATAAAGACATTAAATTAAATTGGACCTCTTAAATATTTTACATAATTTTTTTCCTGAAATAACCTTACCATCTCTGGAAGAAATAGTGATGCTAGTGTAAGCACTTCAAGCAAAAGAAATAAATGTGTACGTAAATATTAATAGACAAACCACATCGTAAGTGTTTTCGTACATTATACATGTTTATAGCAATAAGCGATTCAAGCTTAAAAGACATCATCAAAAGCTCATAGCAGACCTAGGACAACGTCTTATTTAAAATAAAACTCTTAGGTTCCTTTTTTTACTTGACTGATCTAAAAATGTATAGTATTTGAAATACATTTAAAACATTTAATATTGGTTTTAATGGTATTCAGTGTTAAAAAGTTTTAATCAGCCTAATCTTTATCCTTTCATGGACAGCTTTTGGAAGACTTAAAGACGCACTCCTGGCAAAATAAATAAATGTATACGTAAATTATGATACATAAACCACATCGTAAGTGATTTCGTACATAATACATGCTTATAGCAATCAAACCTAAAAGACATCACCAAAATAAAACTCTTAGTTCTTTTCACATGACCAATCCAAAAATGTATAGTATTTATAATACATTTAAAACATTTAATATTGGTTTAAATGATATTCAGTGTCAAAAAAGTTTAAATCAGCCTAGTCTTTATCCACTTATGGACAGCTTTTGGAAGACTTAAAGACGTTTTCAAGAGTGACATTCCCGTCAATCTAAAAAGAAGGGTTTTCGATCAGTGCGTGTTACCAGTAATGACATACCGCTCAGAAACCCTGCACTAACAACAGCAACAGCTAAAAAACTTAGAGTTACACAGAGGAAGATGGAGAGATCCATGCTTGGTGTGACCTTGGGGGACCACATTAGAAACGAGGATTTGCGCAGAAGAACCGGTGTCAGTGATGTCGTTGGAGCTATTGCGAAGCTTAAGTAAAACTGGGCTGGCCACGTTGCAAGGATGCGGGATGATCGATGGGAAAAGAGGCTTTTTGAGTAGAGACCTAGAACCGACAAACGACGATATTAAGAGGATCTGCAGCAACTGAATACAAACAGCACAAAATCGATTGGAATGGAAAATAATTGGGGAGACCTATGTTCCTCAATGGGCACTAAGGACTGAATGGTGATGATGATAATAATAAATCTTTAAGAACAATCAAATATTTATCTTTTGTTGGTTTAGTTTTCTGTGACGCTGTAAAACCACTGTATTATTTGCAAGTATGGTAAATAATGCAATTATATTGACGCAGGGCATGTCAGTAACATATGATAAAAATAATAGGCTTCCTAGCACAGATTCCTAAAAACACCTGTTGTAACATTTATTTTTTTTTATTGAGTATCGGTACAAGATGATAGTTGGGGTTCAACCAGCCAAGAAAAAAAAAAGGACAAAATATTTCCCCATAACACAAAGTGTGCTAAAGAACTATAGTACTGCCTTGATAACATTACCACCATTCTTACCATTATTTGTAGGCCGGTAATGCCATTTTAAATTTTCTACGACACCTTGATCTAACTGCCTGCATGTGATGCTCTAAAACGAACCGTTTTAAAAACACGCGAAGTTTAGGACTTTCCGAAAAATTTGACTTATCAAAGGTGTTGCCAAATGTTATGTTCGAGTTATTAAGTTATTCGAGTAATAGAGTTTCCACTTATCACGTAAAGTTTTCTCATAATGTTTACTCCTAATGCTATGACCCAAGAAAAAGAGGGAATACGTCGGCCCGACTGCGACAACATACCAGTGATGCCAGATCTCACGATCATTCGTAAGATTACACGATTTTGGTTTCGATTTCAGGATCTTACGATAGCAATTCTTACGATTTTTAAATAAATCATTATAAAATAAATTTTTTTTTATGCTTTATCTCATTGCATGCTTTTTTTTAACTGTGCGGTCTGGAATAATTTTTTGGGAAATTCAGGTGCTAGAGCATGGCCAATTCTTGTTGGCATATCGAAAAACGGGAATTCCCTTCGCCTACAAACGGTTATCGAGCCAAACGACATGGGATTCCCCGTTGATTGCTGTTAAGGTGGTATACAATATATTTTTTTGCATTTTTACGCAGTCGTGTCTCGTGTCGTCAATGAGTTTTTCAATTATTTTTTTTTTATTTCTGCTTTATCTCATCTGGCAACACTGACACACACGATACACACACACACATACACTAGTCAGTGTCAGTATCAACCGGACCCCAGACGATAAAGCAGTGGTTGTCAATCGCATTTTTTTGTTGTATTTAAAACAGCAGTAATTACTAATTACCCATGCTTTTTTAAAACATGTCTAACTGTGCGGTCTGGAATGCCAATTTTTTGGGAAATTCAGGTGCTGGAGCATGGCTCATTTGCTTCCACAAAAGGACATACATTTTCGTCCCTCATATAATTACTCTTTATTCAGAAATAGGATGGACAAGAATATTTAAAAATATGGTCTTCGTGATAGCATTTACGTATCACAGTGGTTAATAAACCCGATTTTTTAAAACAATTTTAAAACAATTAATAATATTTAAAATCTTTTGGCAGGATGGGACCTTTGGCCAGGGTACTTAAAAGCAAAAGCCCAACAACTTTATGGGCCCTTTTAGCTTTGGAATACCATAAAATTATTTTAATTTTTTGTTCACGCGAATATATATTTTTTAAATAGCAGTCAATAAAAGCAATGCAAATGAACTCGACGGGCAATGTTGCCAACCAGTAAAAATAAAATTATGTATGGTGTCTTGCTTGATAAAATAATCGATACCTATTATTGAAATAATAAAGTATCTTTAACCGTTCATACTAATATTTTTGTTTTATAAAATGTATGATTTTTAAAACATTGCTAATAAATATGTTACGGAATGACAACACTGTCGACAATATCCTAAAGAATCGTAGGCGCAGCGCCGTCGACCATAGTTGGTTTGGAAGTAAGATAGGGGAAGATTGTGGGAAAAAACAGTTGTGCCTTTTTAATAACCTGGGAGTATCTTTACCCTTTTATATTAAAATTGGCTTCCTATTAATAAGAGGGCGGCATACAAAATTTAAGTGCTCAAACTTTATAATTTATATATCTATATATATATATATATATATATATATATATATATATATATATATATATATATATATATATATATATATATATATATATATATATATATATATATATATATATATATATATATATATATATATATATATATATATATATATATATATATATATATATATATATATATATCTAACAACTGTCTAATCGGCATGTTGTTAGGCACCTAAAATAACCGTGTTATGTGATGGGGAACTTTGCCATAATTTTTAACCGATTTCGTATCTCTTACGGTTTCCGAGATCCCCATGCATGCACACATTATCAATATATATATATATATATATATATATATATATATATATATATATATATATATATATATATATATATATATATATATATATATATATATATATATATATATATATATATATATATATATATATATATATATATTGATAATGTGTTATTCAATAAAAAAATACAATTTAAAGTCGTTATGATTTATTATGTTGCTATGGAACCCCCTGTAAAAAAAAGGATAGGTAAGAAAACTGGACTAATAATAAATCATTGAAAATAAAAACTAATGGAATATTTTATTATGTTGATTTATTACTCGAGGGATTATAATAGTAATCTTCTTGCCATAAAGTTTCTATATGACGAAGTAGATCATGGAGCTTTCTTACTTTTATAAAATCTATGTATTTCTGTTTATAGGTAAGTATAATTTTTAGGGACACAACTTAAACAAACCTTAATATTGGTAATAAAATGTTGTTTAAACGTTATTAAAAAACTATATATATATATAGTTATTTTTAAAAATTCGAAATTAACAATTTATATAATAAAATGTTGTTTAAACAAAAACAAAAATAAAACCATCTGCTTTTTAAACTAATTATCAATTTTATATAAAAATTCGTATTTAAAATAAAAGTAAAACTAGTCGTTTTTTAAACCTATTTTTGTATTCTTACCTAACGTCTTGAGCAAACCAGTACACACTTGAAATGATTTTTTTTATAATGCTGGCTTGGCATAGGAAGTATTTATTGTGCAATAATCCAATTTTTTGCAGACTTTCACTTGCTATGGTTAAAAATTATATCATTTTTTTATTATATTTAGTTTTATTTAAAATTGGGTTAAATTCTTAATATAATATTTTTTTAAGCCGAAATTGATTATTTTATTTTTAATGCAGTTAGAAAGCAAATAAGACTTCCTACATTATTGAATAAAAAAATAAAATAAGACCTAAAAGGACATATAACTATTTATTTATGGGAAAGTAGTATTAACTATTATATTATTTTTGACTTGAACTACAAATTACAGTAACTTTTACTCTACATATAAATCACCAATGATTAAAAGCATAAAATCGTTTTTATTTTTCTACGTCAAATATTGATTTTTAGGTCATCTTGACTTAGTAACATTTTATCATATACATATATTGTTTTATATACGTTTCTTTAGTCTGCATTAATGTGTATATACAATTTATGCCAAATATATGTCTGTATTTTTAACAAACCTGACTCTAGGCAAACTTTTTTTTTATGACAACTTAAAAAAAACTATTTAAATTAAAATTTCAGTGCCTTATTAAACCTTGTTTTTGAGTCTACATGTTTCTTAACATACTTTAATATGACATTTTTTTTTAAGACTTGATTTTCTTATTAGGAGTGCTCTTTTAATATAACATAAATAAAGAATATAAGAAAGTCATTAAAAAAATAAACCACCTTTAAAAAAACCTTTAAAAATTATGAAATAATATTTTATACATACCCCAAATTAGCCATCAAAAACAAATCAAAGGTGGGTACGAAACGAATTAGGCACCAAAAATTTTCTTAAGTTAATGCAAGCCAAACCATTGTGGTTTTTTTTATTTTAGTTTTATATTCGATGGATTTGCTAGCAATAATTAAAAAAAAAAAGTTGTTCCTTTATTTGTTTTGTCCCTACTTTTGATTTAGTTTTTGTTGATTAATTTTGGGTATATATAAAAAATATTATTTTATGATTAGAAGTTATTTTATTTTAAAGCAGGTTTAATTTTTTTAATTGCCTTCTTATTTTACAATTTTTAGTTGTGGTTAGTTAACTAAAAACTGACAAAATATTTGAAATGAGAATTAAAAGCTTGGTTGTAAATATTAAAAGGTTTTGTTAAATTTGACCAAGGTCTTGAGATGTTTACCTTTTAACACAAAACTCGTAGCGTGCATCAATAGTACAGGCCGTTTTATCTACGCGTTTTAGTTTATATCGATTTTAATTAAATCATTACTGTTTCTTAAGTTTAAGTAAATTTAAACCAATAAAAAAAAGAATGGTAAAAATCCGATCATTGGTTTGAAAGAAATACATACATATAAACATACAAACATACAAACATACAAACATACAAACATACAAACATACAAACATACAAACATACAAACATACAAACATACAAACATACAAACATACAAACATACAAACATACAAACATACAAACATACAAACATACAAACATACAAACATACAAACATACAAACATACAAACATACAAACATACAAACATACAAACATACAAACATACAAACATACAAACATACAAACATACAAACATACAAACATACAAACATACAAACATACAAACATACAAACATACAAACATACAAACATACAAACATACAAACATACAAACATACAAACATACAAACATACAAACATACAAACATACAAACATACAAACATACAAACATACAAACATACAAACATACAAACATACAAACATACAAACATACAAACATACAAACATACAAACATACAAACATACAAACATACAAACATACAAACATACAAACATACAAACATACAAACATACAAACATACAAACATACAAACATACAAACATACAAACATACAAACATACAAACATACAAACATACAAACATACAAACATACAAACATACAAACATACAAACATACAAACATACAAACATACAAACATACAAACATACAAACATACAAACATACAAACATACAAACATACAAACATACAAACATACAAACATACAAACATACAAACATACAAACATACAAACATACAAACATACAAACATACAAACATACAAACATACAAACATACAAACATACAAACATACAAACATACAAACATACAAACATACAAACATACAAACATACAAACATACAAACATACAAACATACAAACATACAAACATACAAACATACAAACATACAAACATACAAACATACAAACATACAAACATACAAACATACAAACATACAAACATACAAACATACAAACATACAAACATACAAACATACAAACATACAAACATACAAACATACAAACATACAAACATACAAAAATACAAACATACAAACATACAAACATACAAACATACAAACATACAAACATTCAAACATACAAACATACAAACATACAAACATACAAACATACAAACATACAAACATACAAACATACAAACATACAAACATACAAACATACAAACATACAAACATACAAACATACAAACATACAAACATACAAACATACAAACATACAAACATACAAACAAACAAACATACATAAACATACAAACATACAAACATACAAACATACAAACATACAAACATACAAACATACAAACATACAAACATACAAACATACAAACATACAAACATACAAACATACAAACATACAAACATACAAACATACAAACATACAAACATACAAACATACAAACATACAAACATACAAACATACAAACATACAAACATACAAACATACAAACATACAAACATACAAACATACAAACATACAAACATACAAACATACAAACATACAAACATACAAACATACAAACATACAAACATACAAACATACAAACATACAAACATACAAAAATACAAACATACAAACATACAAACATACAAACATACAAACATACAAACATACAAACATACAAACATACAAACATACAAACATACAAACATACAAACATACAAACATACAAACATACAAACATACAAACATACAAACATACAAACATACAAACATACAAACATACAAACATACAAACATACAAACATACAAACATACAAACATACAAACATACAAACATACAAACATACAAACATACAAACATACAAACATACAAACATACAAACATACAAACATACAAACATACAAACATACAAACATACAAACATACAAACATACAAACATACAAACATACAAACATACAAACATACAAACATACAAACATACAAACATACAAACATACAAACATACAAACATACAAACATACAAACATACAAACATACAAACATACAAACATACAAACATACAAACATACAAACATACAAACATACAAACATACAAACATACAAACATACAAACATACAAACATACAAACATACAAACATACAAACATACAAAAATACAAACATACAAACATACAAACATACAAACATACAAACATACAAACATTCAAACATACAAACATACAAACATACAAACATACAAACATACAAACATACAAACATACAAACATACAAACATACAAACATACAAACATACAAACATACAAACATACAAACATACAAACATACAAACATACAAACATACAAACATACAAACAAACAAACATACATAAACATACAAACATACAAACATACAAACATACAAACATACAAACATACAAACATACAAACATACAAACATACAAACATACAAACATACAAACATACAAACATACAAACATACAAACATACAAACATACAAACATACAAACATACAAACATACAAACATACAAACATACAAACATACAAACATACAAACATACAAACATACAAACATACAAACATACAAACATACAAACATACAAACATACAAACATACAAACATACAAACATACAAACATACAAACATACAAACATACAAACATACAAACATACAAACATACAAACATACAAACATACAAACATACAAACATACAAACATACAAACATACAAACATACAAACATACAAACATACAAACATACAAACATACAAACATACAAACATACAAACATACAAACATACAAACATACAAACATACAAACATACAAACATACAAACATACAAACATACAAACATACAAACATACAAAAATACAAACATACAAACATACAAACATACAAACATACAAACATACAAACATACAACGTTACAAGCATACAAACATACAAACATACAAACTTACAAACATACAAACATTTGTTTGAAAGGCCCAATAGATTATTATATGTGAATATTTTGCAATTTCACCTTTTTTTTAAGTCGGTTTAAAATGTAATATTTTTTAGACACCGAAGAAACGACAGTTTTTTCGTCTTAAATTATATAATATCCACTTAATAACTTTGTAACGAGATAACTAAGAATTAAAAAAAAATTATTTATTGTAAATGTTTCATAGAAAATTAAAATAAAAAACCTACATATTTTTTAGAGCGACCTTTCAAAAATAGTTTTTTTTTTTAAATTTAATCCTTAGGAACAAAAAATAGTAGTTTTTATTGTCAAAATCAGATTTCACCGCGTGAAGTTTTCCAGAAATCTGACGATCGAAGTTATTTATAAAGATTTTTTTCGTGCAAGGTATACTGACATTCTCAAACTTTAAAAAGTTCCCAAACTGCTTTGGTAACAAAAATCGTTATCTAAAATTAAAAAGATATTTTAAAAATCCTATTAGCATACATTTTCTTTTTTATAAAAAACGTGTTTGTTACAAATTATATCTAAGAGTTGGTGAGTTACCGTGAAGTTTTTTGCCGCTTATAGACTAATATATTTTTGCCGCCCATAAGCTAATGTATTTTTGCCGCCCTAATATGTCAATATTTTTTAAATATCAGAATAAAAAATTTAGCAATAAAAAATGTAAACTTCACTAATAATTCTTATAAAAATTTAATTAACAATCTTAACAAAAGTAAATTATACAAATAATTAAACGAATTCTTTAAAACTAACAAATGTTATACTATAAAAACAAAATATAAATTAAAATGGCAAAATGAATAATTTTGAACAATGTATTATTTAATTAAAAGCAAAATCCTATACCAAATTTTTTTTAGACCTTTTTTTCTGCAAAATTATTAATTATATCATTAAAATTTACGATTACATTTTTTTTAAATTAATTGTAAAATTTCCGCCCATAATATTTGACGCTCTAGGCTTCCGCTTTTGCGTAAATTCACCCCTGGCGATACTTAAGATTTAATAGTAGTAACTTTAATAACCAGATGCACAAGAGCATTTACTGTTGCATTTTGAGGTATATGCTGGTTTTATATTAAAAATATATTTATTTTTTACCCAACCAAAAATTTTTGCTGTCTTTATGCATTTTTTTTATTTATTTATTTTGATATTAAAATTATGGAAATATTTTTAAGTACCACTGAATTTCTGGATTTTTCAAAAACAAAGAATGTTTTTGGGGTACTAGTATTCTTGCAACCTAACATTTATACATAAATATTAAATAATTTTTAATTATTTTTCACTAAAATAAGATGGTTTATCTAAATTTCATTCCATTTCTTTAACTCATATTTAAAACATAAAACAGCATCCGTATTTTTACTAGTTTACAGTCAATTTTTTATTAATTTATTGTCTTAAAATGCGAAAATAATGGTAAAAGCTTTATAACACGTAATATATTAAACTTTGCCAAATTTTGATTTTTCCTAGGTTAGCGTAACTGTTCACAGTCTATCAACCATCGCGTGGATATGTCTAGAGAGATGTCGGTGGTAAAAGGCTTAGAAAAACTCAACGTTTGGTAAAATTATTTATTATTACCAAATTTGAGCTAAAAATTAAGATAAAATATAATATCAGTTAAGTAAACAGATTTTTTATTTTAAACCGTAAATAGTCTAGGAGAAAACGGCGCATGAGTACCAAAAACTATTCCACCTCAATTTTTTAATACGATCCTTTTTAAATTACCCTACTGATGATATAAATACATGTTGCCATGGCGCCACCTGGTGCCCTATTTTTTAAACCGAAATTGTTTAAACAATTGCAAGCAATTGTTATTTTTTTATCGGACAATTTTTTTTTCATATTCCTTATTAAAATACAAATAAATAAAGGAGTGATAACTTAGAAAAGAAATAATACTTTTCAAACTTCCACAATTTTTTATTTTTAAGTTTTATTTATACAAAAGAAAACTCGACATGTTTCGCAACACTGTTGCTTCATCAAAGGAGTTTAAGAGACTGGTATTACTATAAACTAAAACTTACAACCAACATGTACACAAATAAGCAGGTAGATATTTACAATATCTATATCTATATATCCTATTATCGTAAAAAGTCATAATTCCTTTTTTATTTGTATTTCAATAAAAAATATGAAAAAAAAATGTCCGGTTAAAAAATAACAATTCCTTGCAATTGTTTAAACAATTTCCGTTTAAACAATATGGCACCAGGTGGCGCCATGGCAACATGCATTTATATCATCAGTAGGGCAACTTAAAGGGGATCGTATAAAAAAATTGAGGGGGAATAGTATTCGGTACGCATGCGCTGATTGCTAGACTAAATGTGATATGTAACAATTATAGGAACCCTTTTGTAAATGCAAGAATAACTCATACTTTAACTGTATTTAACCTAAACACATTTTAGTACCTAAATTGTTCATCAGAGCAGAGCAAAAATAAGGAAATAATTTAAATTACAAAATTAAAAATATATAGATTAATAGATAGATAACAATTTGGATTCAAATAGGTAGTAATAATAAATACGAAACAAAAAAGCGTTTTTTCCTAAAATTCTAGTTAGTAGTCAATGTCATGATATCTTGTTTGTTTACCAGACGGTTTGTTAACACAACTTGTCCCATTAACAAAAGTAAAGTCTCACAGTTAATTCGATAATTAACAAGGGCTGCATTTGCCTTGTGAAAATTATTCAGGCAGAAAATTTAATAAATCAAGTCACTTAAATTTATTCCGAATAATATAAGTTTCTTAACCCGCAGCCCACTAAGAAAACAAAAATGACAAATTTCGAAACATTAATTGCCCTAAAATGTTTTAACTGCTAATATTATACGTGATCATTTTTAATTTAGTTGCGATACTTGCACACACAAAAATATTACTAATTTTAAATAAGTTTTTTTTTATAATTAAGATTTATTATTAATTTTACTGTGCTTTATGAAATCCAAGATTAAGGAATATAATACTTATTTTTATATTTGATTTATAAGGTTTAGAATAATTGTATTTATACAAGTTTGTTCTTTTTCCTGATATTTTTACCCTATATATCTATGCATTTATTTATATTTTAAAAAATACGAAAAATTAAAACAATTTATATTAATGCATTCTCCTTAAGATCTGTTGATTTTTCACTGGCTTCAGTTGCTGCCGTTTTCAGAGGTCCATTTAGTTATGTGTTAGCTTTTTAAGTTACCTGGTCAGAGAACTAGTTTTTTTTTGTTAACTAGACCTTAGACATTTAATACATGTGTTAAAATATCCGAAATACATAAAATTTTCATTAAAATTCAATGATACTTATTATACTTCCGGTAACCGTTAATGAAACGATAGGTTACCATAGCACATGTTGTAACATTTTTTTCGCTTTGAAAAAGAAATATAAAGAGGATTACGATGACAGTAAATCATTATTACATGGTTCTACATATATATTCACGTTTTTTATATTACATCTAAAATCAGAGTTGTAGATGTCTGCTACATTTTTCTAATATATACAAATACTTTATAAAACATAAAAATAATTCTTGAGAAGACGATGGAATAATATAGCACGACTAATTTTTTTTACAGTTTAATAATTATTTTAATAAAAACACCCACAATCCTGACTTCTGCCAGCATCAATTTCACTTTCTATAAAATGTATTTAATAAGCTATAATTGATGACAGAAACAATATTATATTTTTGACACTTTTTTTTACAATTTCTAGTAGGGATAGATGGGGCATTCTGCATCACCCTGTCCCAGGTCAAACTTATATCTCGAAATCTCTGACGTAATTAAAAATTTGTATTAGAAAAAATTAGAATGCTTCCTTTATTAAAACATCTTTGTAAACAATACTTTAATTGCTTAAATAAGATCGAATAGCCAAATAATACCGTTCCTAGAGAAAACTACTGTACCCAAAATTATTAAACTTCTACTTGAAGCAGAACAAAATAAGAAAAATAATTTTTTGGACTATATATTAACAGTCAAAAATCAAAACAAATATTTTTTTTTATAAACCTAGTTACGTAAATTTTACAATAGAATTTAATTATTCGTACCTTCAAAAACAACGGAAATGAGTTAATTTACCTATATTCGGTAAATTAAGTTATTCTCATCTTTTTCTTTTGATGCCTATCTATAAATGTTGGTCCATATGCCTTTGCTGACGACTGCTTTAAATAAATGCACGGTCGTCATTTCCGCAGACTGTCTAATATTCTTTAGGCTTCATTCCTCTCGACATCCTTAAGTTCTTTTGCCTTTTTTCTTATTAAAAAAAAATAGGCTGAATTAGGGGGTATTTTGCATTGCGCATGACGTACCCTTAGTATGAACTTCTTCGGATTTTTACAGTACGTATAACTTCCAGATTTTTTTTTCTATATTGAATCACATTATTGTTGGAAAGATTATAGATGTAAAAAATTCTTAACTGGTGATAATAAGCACTAAATTTCGAAGGCTCCTTTTAATGGGCACATTCCACTGTTCTCGCCTATTCTATGCAAAACCTAATATCCTGAATAGTTATTTCGACTACGGTCGTCCAAGTCCTATTATATACTGTAAAATTGAGCTGCATTTGACCGTTTTTGCTTACTGTAAAACTGTTGGTAGTTTTACATTTTAATTTTGTGCTGCATGTGTCACAGGCTTCTACTACACCATCAGCTATCAAAAGTGTATCGTACGCATCGAATGCTTTTACTATTGATTGCCTTCCCTTATTCCATTACTAGCTTCTCTGAATAACTTTCCTGAGTACCTATGTATTAAATGATATGGGTGATAAAATGCGTCCCTAATGAACTTCTTATTTTATTGTCAGTTCTTTCGAGCTCTCGTTCCCTACTAGTCGCTTTTTGCACATAATTTTTATTCACGTAAATCTTCCTTACCGATATTAGGTTTATTTAATATTTAAAGCAATTTGTGATATTGTACTTTGTCGAATGCTTTTTTAAAATTGCAGTTTACGTTTCGCGCTATTTATATCAAAATCTGTGTAAAACTGAATTCTAATGCGAAACTAACATTGCTATAGTAGCAAAAATTATTTGACTTTTACAAAATAACGTAAAGATATATATTTATTTTAAAATCTACAAAAATCTAAATTTATAGTAAATTGTAAAGGGATAACCTACATGACAATATAACGAAAAACATACAAATATTTTATTATTTCTTTAAATAAATAAACTTAATAAAAATTGAAAAGTAATAGTTATTTATGATGTAAGTGTTAAAAGTATAATTTTAAGCGAGTTCTGCAACTCACATGAGTGCCTTAAAACGTACTTTTAACAAAAATATCATACAATATTTTTTCTACAAACGCAATACTGCAGTACAATTAAATTATTTAAAAATTGAAAGATATAGTTGTACATAGCACCGTATATGAATAATTATTGAAGTTTGCATTTCATAATGAATTCTAACAACTGTGATTAATGCTTTTGAGAATGCGGTTTTTTCTGTTCAACCCACCTTAACTACGGAGAATGCTGGAACGGTGAAAGGAATTTGTTTTTCAAGTTGTATAAATTGTACAATTATTATAAATGTTAGTAAATAAATAAACGTTGACGTTACCTTTTAAAATTTGACATTTCACTGTTAACTAGTGCTTTAAAATGTTACTTTAAGGCACTAGTGCTTTAAAGCAACATTTTAAAGGCATCTAGATATGTGTTAAAAATTAAATTTTTAACACGTTTGTAGAAAAATATATTCTTAAATTTATTGTTGTTCTCTGGTTATTAAAAAAAATATTATTAAAAAGAAATATAATTTAAATTAACTTACAAATATGAAGGAATACCTCTACGTCGACATATTTCAATAATTCTGTTCAGAGTATATTCATATTTGTTAAAAAATTATTAAATTAATTTGTATGTTTTTAGTTATATTGTCGCAAGGGTAAATTATTCCTTTACAATTAACTAAAAATTAAGTTTTTAATTATAACATAGCAATATATATTTATAATAAATATATAATATTGCTATGTTTTATAAGTAAGTTGGATGAAAAGGGGTATAAGTAATTTATTTAAAATGGGTACAAGTGTGTTTTTAAAAAATATTTACGAAAACATACACTTGTACTTTTTAGCCAAAAACTTTTTCTTAAATAAGTCACAAATATGAGGCATGGTGCATGCTGAGTAGTCCTATTTGTTAGTCATGGTAGTCTTTAAAAGGCAATAATATATAATATTACATTCGTTTACCCTGTCATCAGAAGTAAAAATTTAACCATTTTTTTAAAATTTCCCCCATTTTGAAACTTTTAAAAAATTTTTACAAAGGTAGCCCCTAAAATAAAACAAAAAATACAATAAATATTTTTTTTTATTAGTGACAAAATTATTTAAAAAAGTTTTTGCCATTTTTAAAAATAAAATATTACAAAACACTTATTTTAAATATTTATTCTTTATATGCAAGGAAAATATATATCAGCTTATCAGTAGATTAAATGTATTTTGTCTCAAAAAGCCATGTTTATAACACCGTTTATACTTATTAATGTCAAATAAATCAAAATATATTTAATATAATAAACATTTTAATCTCCAATAATAATGCAATAACAATGGAAAGATATTCTACCGAGTGATGATCGCGTTGTTAAATTTAGCAATGGACTAAACAATTGTTAAAAGTTAACAACGGTTTAAAATGTTTAACAAAACGTCATTGTAAGTGTTATTCAATAATTTTAGTAGGCAAGGGGCAAAATCTGACATTTTGTTAAAAATTCTAAACCGTTGTTAACTTTTAACAATTGATAAGTTAACAACGGTTTAGAATGTTTAACAAAATGTCAGATTTTGACAGGTTGCCTACTAAAAATCATTGAATAACACTGCCAATGGCGTTTTATTAAACATTCTAAACCGCTGTTAACTTCTAACAATTGCTAAGTCCATTGCTGAATTTAACAGCGCGATCATTACTCGGTCGTATATGTATCAAATTTTTCAATTCTAACATTTTTGCCTAAAAACACATTATGTAAAATTTTGGTTTTTAGGACAAAAAAGTAGAGGGTTAATCAAAAATCAGCTTTACTAATAACAAAGGTAATTAGGAATGCCTTTAGTTTTTACATTATAAATCATAATTTTGTAATTTAATCTAAGGTGCAGAGAACAACTTTAACCTTTTAGAAAGTATGGAAATTATTTGCTCTAAAGGTTTTCATAGTTAATTAAATAATTAAATATAGTTTACGACCCTCCCATGTAGAAACCTTTTTTACTGGTAACTTTCTACTCATGAAACCCCCATTACTATGAAGAATGTAACATAAAGGTCTACACATATTCGTTTCTAACCTACAGGGTGTTAAAATATTTTAAAAAATAGTGTAATAACTTTTAAATGCTAAAAGATAATAAAATATTGTCCTAGTAACAGTTGAAAAATTAACTTTGTAGTAAACATGAGAAGACCTTGTATTTTTATTTTGTTTCTTTTCCCAAATTTGATTTACTATTTTAAACAAGATTTTCCTCTTAAGTTCTTTTTCTATCTTTTGTCATTTTCCCGTAAGCGTTTTGCAAATAACAATTTTTCCTTTGTATACACAGGAAAATGTAGAAATATGTACAAAACAAACATGTAAAAAGCACAAATATTATTGAATATGTTTTTAATTATTTTTAAGAACTTCTAGATGTTTAAATTAACAAACACCAATAAATTAACAATAATAAATGTACTATTAGCCTACAAACTTGAAGTAAGTGCCAATTACCAATAATCAATTAGACGAGAAAATATTACAAAACATGTTGTTCCCTAGCTTGAATACCTTTTCCAATGCGTTTCCTCATGAATTCTTTTATTCGTGCAAAAATACCACACATCTCTTAAATTTGCCTACATCCCCTTTCAGCCCTTTAATGAAGAGTCTGCACGTCAGGAATAAATGGATAGGTCGTGAAGGGCAAAGAACATGGCCTCTTTGTTCTCCTGACATTAACCCTTTGGATTATTACTAAAGGCGACAACATTTTTAGTATTTTTTGTAATTTTTATTTAATTGATAAGTGTTAATTTAAAATAATTTTAAGTTTATAGGTTAGAAGCACATTTATGACTGTTGATATATTAGTAGTTTTTAACTTTTAATGCCTAAGAGTATTTCTTAAGTGCCCATGAGGTAAGTTTTAAAAATAAGTCAAAACATACCCCATAATGTTTGTGTTTTTTACATTTTTGTTTAAGTTTCCACATTTTTCTGTATGGGCACTGAAAAAATTGGTATTTATATAAGGCCAAATTACGAAAAAATGACGAAAAATACAAAAAGAAACTCCAGATGCAAATTTTGTTAAAAACAAAAAACATAATTTAAAAAAAAAAATAAAAAAAATACCATTGGGGTAACACATTTAAAAACACTCCTAAAGTAATATTCGTATGCACACCACTGAGTATACTACAAAGTTATATTAATAACTGTTACTAGAGCACTATTAAATTAAGCGAAACGCGTATATTTGTCAAGCAAAACTAAATATTTTTTATATTTTTTAATAATAAATCTACCATCCAACCATTATGTTACAACCCATATAATAAAAACCATATTATATTCAAACTGAGAATGTTTCGTTTGGTTTTGGTAATTTTGTAGACCCCATATTGCTCGAAAAATCTACTCTCAATATAAAACCAAGTTAATAGAATAATTAATTTATCTTACTTTATTTTATTGGTTTTAAAGCACGAATTTCCATCGTTTATGTGCTTGGAAAAGCTCTTGTTAATAAAGTTTTTTTTAGGCCATGAGCAGCAAGATATTTATTTATCTAAATTACATTCGTAATTTAAGCCTCTAGTACCTAAAGCTTTTACTTAGAGAATTTGTTTTTGCTAGGTAAAAATTTATTATTTATGGGCAAATTTTCGGCGTTGAGTGCTAGGGTTTCCTGTCCCCATGATAATAATTTATGGAATCTCAGAGATAGAGAACACAAGCAAAATGTAAATTTACGATAATAGCATAAAAGAAAAAAAAGAACAGCAATAAATTAGTAAGGTTACGTTTAAGATGTTTACTGGAGTTATAATGTCCAACTAATCAATGTTGTTTGTAAAAAAGTTTGGAAAGAGAATATTAACTATGTAATGTATAAAAGTACACAAGTTTACCATTTCTGGAGAAACAAGCTTAAATATTCTTTGTAAAATCAGAAGTTTGTTTCATGTTTGAAACTAACACCATAGTTTTTGAGTAGAACCGTACTTCTTTTTCACTTAAAGCTTATACATGTTTTATGTCTTTTTTGTAAGAACGATGGAAGTTTTTTATTTATAAAAACTATTCACAAGATTGATATAATTTATCTTAACTTATCTAAGTAAAATATAAAGACTTTTGCAAAAGTAAATTTTAACTAACTGCTCCTGAATTATTATGTTGATTATATACTTATTGAGATTGTATGCATTAGCTAAATGCACAAATAAAGGTGGTTAACGGATTTTTTCTTGAAATTGCAGCGCAAAAAGGCTCTAATGTTAAAACTTAATTAAAAAGTACCTAAGGATTACTATTATTGTCTCTTATAAATTAACAAATAAAAATTAATTCTGCATTTTACATTGGCAATGCATATAAAGGGGTCAAGGAAACTTAGAAAAATATTTAAATTAGGAAAGTTTTTTTGCATTTAATTTTGTTTTTATTTTTTTTTTACTTAACTGCTTATGAAAAGTATTTAAATGTTAATATTAAAATACTGATAAGGAGATACGGACATAAAAAAAGTATAAAGTTTTGTCAATAAAAAAAGATGAAATGGTCACCGTTCTATAGCTTTTTTTAATTTTAAAACAACAAGATCTTTTTCATATGGTATAAATAATTTAAATTTACATGTGTCATATAGCCATATAATAGATACAAATATAAAGGTTATTACGTGTCAATTTATATAGCAAAAACGATACTAAAACTTATTTTTAAGTTGTGATATATTTTTATGCATGTCAACTTTACATTTTTTTTATCTTGAGACAGATCACGTAGTTGAAGCCTAAACTAAGTACTAGCATATTTGTTCAAGTTTTAAAGTTAATATTTTATGAAAAATATATTATTTTGTATAATTTTTAGAGGTTTTTTTGGATTAACTGGTGATTCGTGATTCATATTTCACTATATTTCCCAACTCTACTAAGGTGCCTTAAGTGTGGTAAGAGATATTTTATTAATACGGGACACAAATATTTGAAAATTTGGAGAAGCAGGGACAACCTCTGTAAGCAGCAGGTTCCACAGTTTAAACACTCTAGTCATAAAGGAACAAGCCAAGTGGGAAGTTTGGGCCTCTTAAGTGGGACTGTAAAGAATTGCATGAGATTGGCACTGCTCTGTTGGGAGTTGCTAAGGGAAGAATAGTACTGGCTTGTTTCTGGAAGCAGAAGCCCATAAAAAAACATATTCCCTACAACAGCCCGTCGGTCGACAAGACAAGGACAGAATTTTTTTTGCCGCACACATTGACATTATATTTTAGAGGCATTAAACTAGACAATATTTTGGCGCCTTAATCCAAAAGAAATTTAAAGCCCTCTGAAAGATATATCTGCATTACCCTGCTCCTGTTTTTCAAATTAACTTTAGTGGCTTACAAGAATTAAATATTAGAGTGAAGGGTGCTATCGTCAGAAAAACTGTGAATGGCAATGATTGTAAGTAAAGATCCTTAACGTAAAGAAGAATTAGAGCTAGTGCCAGTACTGTGCCTGTGGCACCCCAGCATTAACGTAATGGAAGCTGGAAGAGTGACCGTCTACCATAATATACGACGACTAAAAAGAAAAATAGAGAGCCGAGAACAATCTTCAGGTGAAAGGCTGTAAAAAAAAGTTAATTAGGGAGCGCATCCTGCCAGACCTGGTCAAAAGTTTTTGGATATGTCAAAAGCAAAGATCAGGTGTTATATTAGTGATATACAGGGTGAGTTGGTAGAAACGCACCAACTCCAGGTGTGTATTGTACACGTAAAAATAATTTAAAAAAAACCCATGTGTTCTTATACAATTCTCATTTGTTTTCAAAATATAGCGAAATTACAAACAAACAAAATTTTCTAAATTAACGTAATTTTTATTATAGCGCTGTTTTAACAAATGTTTAAAAATACCGCCTTTAACCTCTAAACACATACTACTTTGTCTGCAGAGGGGTCTTGTTGCTTTTTTAATTCATGTTTTTCTTTGAGAAACACTGCCGCGTTTCTAATGCGTCGAACTAGGGCCTCCCGAGTGTTGACTTTCACTTTGTACACCTCATTTTTAAACCAGCCCCACAAACAATAGTCCAGTGGTGTGAGGTCTGAAGATCTTGGAGGCCAACTTATAGGACCATCCACGTCCTGGAAACTCTTCGTCCAAATATGGCTTGACCTGACGAGCAAAATGTGCGGGAGCTCCATCGTGCTGATAATACTTTTGCATTCTGATGTAAAGAGGAACTTCCTCTAATAATGCTTTTATCTCATTTCGCAAAAAAAGTAGTTCTCTCCTGTGAGACGATTTTCTAAAATGTGTGGGCCAATTAAATACCTATCGATCATACCACACCACACGTTTACCGAAAACTTGTGCTAAAAATTGGGTTGGACTGTTGCGTGTGAATTTTTGTCTGACCATACATGAGAGTTGTGAGTATTATTGATTTCATCACGGGTGAATGTTGCTTTATCGGTAAAAAGTATGCGCAATACAACAGGACGATTATTATTTATCCAACCACAAAATTGCATACGCCCAACATAATTTTGGTGGTGGTGGTAGGTGCTGTACACGTTGTACATGGTATGGATATAGGCCTTGCTCGTGGAGCGTGTTGATTACTCTTTTTTGTGGAATATCCATCTGAGTAGACATTCTTCGTGAGTTGGTCGTTGCATTATCTTTTACCAAATTCAGAATATTTTCTACTTCTTCTAAACCTTGTCAAGTGGCTCGTTCAGATGTTATGTTAGTACTGGGCAGATTTCTGGTCTCGCAAAGTTTGTTGTAAACTCTGATAAATACGTTTTTGTCCGGATTTCTCCGGTGTGGAAATCTTCGACGGTATTCTTAAACAGCAGCTGAAGCATTTCAATTACAAAAGCCGTAAACAAAAACTATATTTGAATATTCCAAATTTAAATAGATGTGTGGCATTTTATGAGACTTTAATCGTACAAACTCGAAAATAAACGTGTCAAATACCGACACTGACACTAAAACATGTCAGAACAACAAAACAGACTAATCAATCGGTACCTACAGCATTTGTAATAAGAAGCTGTAAACTATATAAAACATTTTAATTACGCCATAATTTGAAAACAAATGAGAATCGGATAAGAACATATGATATTCTTAAAATTATTTTTACATGTACAATACTTACCCGGAGTTTGGTGCGTTCCTCCCGACTCGACCTGTATTATTATTTTCAAAAGATACGTTATTTTCGCAGCTATATTATTTCTAAAAAAGCTTATTACCGTTAATTATTAACACTTTTAACAGTAAGAATAAAATTAAAATTATAACAACGAAGTACATAAACAAATATATATTTTTTTTATAATTACGTTATGTATTAAAAATTTAGTATAAAACTATTTCGTAAAAGGGCCTTTATTTAATTTCCAAATTAATTAAAATTCTATTTTTAAAGGAAACTTAAAAGTCCACTTAAATTTTACATTCGTGAAAAAAAGGATTCATTCTTGGAAGTTAACAATTTAATCATCTTTAAAATGAACAGCAAATTTCTTTTTAAAGAAAGCTCCAAACTTATCGGATTAATGTAGATTAGTTTTTTGTTTTTAATTTACTTAAAATGCATTTACGGGACTTTTGCATTAAATAAATTTTCTCTAGTATTTTAAATATATACCATAATCGATCCGCTTACAGTGACTTAACAAATTAATACTTAAGTTACTAAAAGAAAAATAAACAATTTGACAGTAACTAATTAATTATATTAATAATATTAATTTAATGATATCAAGATGGTTAATTAGTTAGGAAGTTTCCACAATGTGCTTGCATTACAGTTCATTTATTTATACGAAAAAAAAATACTTATTGCCTTGTTTAGTAAAATGAAATTAAAGGATCGAAAGCCAATCAAAATTTTAAATAGGAGCTTTTCAAATGTTGCAAAAGGTGTGCTGTGTACTTGATTTTTAATAAAACTTCATTAAAAATAATCCATGGGATTTAAGTCTGGCTAGCCGGTTGGTCATCCTATTGACAGTGGTAATTAGCCTGCTTTTTTAAGTCTTGTGTTGACATAATCTTAAATCAAAGTTGTATTTTAGCCTTTTATATTTCTAAATGCGGATTTTGTATTGAATCTTTTATTTTGTTTCCTAACTTTAGTAAATAGTGTATACCAATAAGACAGTTTTAAAATATTTTCTTCTGAAATGGCGACCTTGTGGTTTATATCGCTCACCTGCATAAGCATTTTTTTTTCAGACTACTGATAAAGGAAGTTATTTATAATTATCCATTTTTTTTGAAAAATACATATTTAGTTAAAATAAACAAATATTAATCTTTTAAAAGCTAAATCCAAATAAAAATGCTTTCTTGTTGGAAAAAAATATTACTTTAGGTACTTTGGTTTGTTATAGCACACCGTAATTTATCTTCTTCTCACTTATTTCAAAAATATTTTACACATTTTTTAAACATATTTTCTAAAACATAAATATTAAAATAAGAAAAACTTATATTAGCATACTCACGTACTACTTAAATCAAACTGATAGAATAAAAGTATAAGTCAATTTGCTGATGTGGATTTAAAGTATTATTGGTAATAAAAGGTAACCAATTGAATTGTTTTTTTTTTTGGCTATAACCAATAATGCAATATATTGTTTTATGTTAGTTAAAGCAACATTTAGAATTAAATTACCAATATAAATGAAGGCCCACCAGTAAAAATATAAATTTTCTAGTTCATGATAGCAAAAAAAAAAATTGTAGTTGATTTTACTTTGTTTTCTGTAAACAAAGCTGTAGCTGCCATCTTAAAAGTAAACAAGGTATTTTATATATCACTGGGAAAAAAAGGTATTTGTGTAGGAGAGTGGATAATATTTTTGGTTAAACCGGAAGCTACGTTGAGGTTTACATGCTGTAAAAATGCATTTAAACATAGAATTTTAATAAAAAATATTTAAACAACTTCAAAATAAAAGAGGGGAAAGGAAAGGTAAAAACATCTTGTGTTATCCGGTACATTATTTTTCGTATATATGAAATTATTAGGAACTTTGCGAATTTATTGGTAATGTAATAAGGCGCCTTAGTGTAATTAAAAAAGAGCCACACACGAAATTGTGTCAATGTATAATTTTGTGGCTGATTTCTGGCTTGCTCGGTAATAGGCTAAGAAGGAATTAGCGACTTTGTTAGTAAAAAGAAATATGTTGCCTTAAAATAAAAAAAAAATAAAATATGTTTCTAAATTATTAACTAGGTAAATGAACTGTCAAAATCAAAAAACAAATATAATGTATTAAATAAGAAAAACTGATAACCTAAATAATATATTTCATTTCTTTAATTTTTTTTACATGAGTATTTCTATAGTTCAACTAAACGGTAATATTTTTGAAATTTATTATACGTTTACACGACGAATTTTACCTTTTAAGTAAATAAAAAAAGGTATAAAAAATATAAAAGTTTTTTATTTGACCCTAATCTTAGTGAATTTTAAAATATTGTGGTTTTAAAAGCAGTTAAATTTTAATGCACTTTAATAAAAATAGATTTAATTTTATTAATTTTTTTAAACTAATTCCTATAAAAAGGAAGTAAACTTTTAAACCACATAAACCTAAAATCTTTCAATGGGAATTTCACTTCCCACAAAGCCTATTATAAGATTAAGTTTAAGGAACTTTGCCAAAAAGGCTTCTCTAGTTTTTGATTAAAGAAGATCACGTCTACTTTAGTATATGACATCAATCTAACTTTTATAATATGTGACTGTAAAGGAAACATTAGTGTTTTAAAGGGATTAGTATCAATGACTTTTATTTATTTTACAACATAATTAATTGTCTTATTTTATCATGTGTTTTTTACTTTTATAAAGAGCAGTTTTATAAAGTTTTTAATTCAAGAGTTTTCTGTTCAACGTAATTGGTCCTTTTTAAATAGATTGCACAAGCATTTGTTAGTGTTGTTCCAAGAATAAAGAATACATTTTTAAACCACTTATCCATTTTACCCCGGGTGAGGGGACTTAAACTTGATGTTTAAATAGTTTATACGTACGACGTTCTCGTCTTTTTATGTATTAGGAAAAAGCGGGGTAAATTAATTTAAAAAAAAATAACCTTAAAAATTATTAATATAATTTTTTTTAAGTGTGAAAAACAATTTTATATTAGTCCATAAAAAACAAATTAAATTATTAAAATTTCCGTTATTTAGGTAAAAAAATTAGTGATTTCATATCCTTAATATGTGGGTAATAATGTTTAAAATGTTAGATAAATATTTTTTAAATACGTCGTTATGAAGACTAAATTTTACATATAGAATTCTTTATTAAGAAAAGGCAACACCTAAACTCTTTTTAAATTTATTAAATATGGTAGGTATAATCCTAGGTGGTGTTATTTTTATTTTTCAAAAATAAACTTAACGAAGCAGCCATAGGTTTAATATTTATTTTAATTACAATTTTTACGACTAAAAATTATTTTTTTAACAATTTTAAATATTTACTTTTATTAAATTAATTTCAGAAGTTCTTATAGGCTGCAAATATTTCCATAATACTTAATTATATACACTATACAAGCACATAATTAATTAAAATATGAGGGTTTATTTGGCGTTCTTAAATTTGTTCCAAATTAGCCGGTTTATTAAAAATAAAAATATTATCATCAATGAGCTGTTAGGTTAACTGGAGAAAGCATCGATTTGGCATAAGCGTGGCATCATAAACGTACATTCTAAGGTTCTGCCTAGCGACAAATAAACGTCTGTACTCAAACAATAAAATTCACCAAAACCCGGGAAAATGGTCTACATATACTATTTTGTCGCAAAGCGTGGCTGTTTTATTTACTGGATAGCATATAATAATTAATTTTGACTTAATTTATTCTTAAAATTACATCAAATTAAGCTCTACTATTGTGTTTTAAACTGTCAAAAATATTTGTTATATTTATTACTATAAAGTATTACACAGAAAAGTTATGATGTCAAAATAATATTTTGTTTTTGGACAGCTACTAATAAAGGCGCTAAACAACGTGACAACAGTGCATTTTTAGTAGAGGCGCACTTTGGCCACCTTCTGCCTTCGGCTTTGCTCGACAGATGACACATTTAATATGGCGTTTTAGTCTAAATGTTTCTCGGGTTATTTTTGTGACAATTGTTGTATAAATTTTAGTTTTGTGCAATAACTTTTAATACATTAAAATGGTAAGGCAGTGCCAAGTGCGTAAGGTGGCGGATATGATTCCTGGATTATCATTTCACAGTAAGGTAGAAACTATGCTGGTACCATTCTAGCGCCAATAATAAACACAAACATGTTGGGCGCAGCTCTCGATTGCGTTTATGAATAATATGCTTTTTCTATATATGCTGTCAGCTCATTGATTATTATCCTTTCTCCTAGTGTTTATATACAAAAAAAAAATTAAAATACATATTTTTAATTGCACATATTTAAATATAAACTAGGTTCTTATTCTTTAAAAGATTTGAAATCTAAGGTACTGGTATCAGTTTTTTAGTATAAAATTATAACCACTGTAACAAAGTATGGATGTTGGAGCTTTTTTGGCGGATTTTTAAAATAAAGTAAAAAGATATTATTACATTACTTAGGTGTTTTACTAATTAAAAAGTTAAGGACATAGTAATAGTTACGTTCATGAAATAGTAGTTCTTTGGATATGAAAACACAAGTTTATATTTAGGTTAAGAGTATAAAACTGAAACATGTTTTGCAGAAAAATTGATCCCACGAATATTTTACTTATAAAGGGTATTCCAATAGGAGGTTTCGAATGTTTTTATTTGCTACTCTTTTTATCTCATTTTTTTTTGGTAATTCGGATTTTATTGCATTGCATTTGCAACAAAATACGGGAACGTCCAGTTCGTTCCGTTGAGAATATTCAGGCTGTTCGGGAAAGTGTGGCTGAAAATCCACAAATGTCTGTTGAAAGACGTTCACAACATTTGGGCATCGGCAGAACTTCAACGTGGCGAATTTTGAAAAAAGATTAAGGTCTGCATCCTTATAAAATTCAAATTACTCAGGAGCTAAAGCCACACGATCATGGACAACGTCGTGCTTTTAGCAATTGGATCCTACAGAGAAAGGCAGAGAACAATATTTTTTGCAATAAAATCATTTTTAGTGACGAGGCTCACTTCCATTTAAACGGTTACGTAAATAAACAAAATTATCGTATCTGGGGCAATAAAAATCCTAGATAGATTCACGAAAAGCCAATGCATGCCCAACGTGAAACAGTTTGGTGCGGTTTTTGGGCTGGGTCCGTATTTCTTTGAAAATGAAGACAAACAAGCTGTTACAGTAAACGGAGAGTGATACCGAACGATGATTGATGTTTTTTTATGGGATGAGATAATGGAGATGGATGTAGACAATATATAATTCCAACAAGATGGAGCGACATGCCATACAGCACGAGAAACATTGGATTTATTGAGTACACGGTTTGGAAGGAGGATTATCTCAAGGAACGGGGACGTAAATTGGCCACCAAGATCTTGCGACTTGACACCGCTAGAATATTTTTTGTAGGGCTATGTGAAAAGCAAAGCTTACGAAAACAATCCCCTAACCATTTAAGAATTGAAACAAGAAATTACACGAATAATTCGTGACATAACTCCAGAAATGTGTTTAGAAGTAATGGAAAATTTCAACAAAAGAATTGTGTGCTGTCAGAAGTTGTGGTTGTCATTTAGCAGATATTGTATTCTACGTATAATTGTACACTGTTCAGCTACGCAGTGCCATAAATAAACTTCAAAAATGTTATAAAACTTTCATTTTATTCGTTACCAACATTCTAAACCTCTTATTGGAACACCCTATATAAGATGGTATTAAAACAAGAAATTTTCTTTAAAATTTTGAAAATATTGCATTAGAATATTTAATTCAATTTTTAAACTAGTTCATTATTAGTGTAATAGCAAACATTTATGTGTTTTTTTTTTAAGTTATATTACCAACTTTTATAAATGTCTACATTTTGACAGATTAATATTTTATTAACATATTTCTTAGTTCATTTATTAATTATTCGTTTATTTATAAGCAAACGATTAAAGCTTGGGCAACTGAAAATACACATTAAGTTTATAAACTTGTCATTTAAATAACAACCAATAAAACATCTGTTCAGTTGGTTGCCCAAGCCGAGATAAATCCCAGAAAATATTTAAGAAAAATTATGATTTACCCAATTTAATAAGAAAACGGTGGCCAATAAAATATTGAAGAAACTTGGTTGTGGCTGTGTGCACGTAAGAATTTAGGGAATGAAGAGACTTTGTATTTCGTGCAAATTTTTATTTAAAAAACCCTAGCAGAGCGCTTTCGGTATAACCATCATCAGTGCTATCTACAAGCAAGAAATGAACTTTAAAAGTAAATTGAAAAACTGTTAAAATATTTTAAAATGAAATTGTCAATTTTTTTTAATGGATTCTTTAAACTTTAAATTTATTTTAAGTAAAATTAAACATTACATATAGTAAATCTAGATGAAGTGATGAATTTAGTAAAATCACATTATTACATAAAATAAAATAAAAGTCAAACAACAGTGATTTATGTTACATTTTCCCTTATTAAAGGATATTTTTTTTTAAAAGACTACACAAGTATACCATTTTGTGGAAAGACGAACATGTGACTATGTTAGGTTAAGAAACAACCATAAAAAATGTGAAAGTTTTTGTTTCAAAAAAACTTAAAAAGTGAAAAAATGAAAAAAGAAAAAAATCACCCTTTAATAAGGGAAAATGTAACATAATTCACTGTTGTTTAACTTATATTTTATTTTATGTAATAATGTGATAGTTTACTAAAGTCCTACCACATGTTTTGTTTGCTCAAATTGCTATGACTTCAGCTTGACGACGAGTAAGTTTTGAACTTTTCTTTTGCTTATTTCTTTTACATACTTAGTTTTACTAAATGCATTATTTCATCTAGATTTACTATATGTAATGTTTAATTTTACTTAAAATAAATTTAAAGTTTAAAGAATCCATTAAAAAACAATTTGTTTGACAATTTCCTTTTAAAGTTTTTTAACAGTTTTTCAATTTACTTTTAAAGTTCATTTCTTGCTTTTAGATAGCACCGATGATGGTTATACCGAAAGCGCTCTGCTAGGGATTTTTAAATAAAAATTTGCACGAAATACAAAGTCTCTTCATTCCCTTATAAAATATTGGGCATAATTTGGCGATAATGATGTATACCCCTTATGCGCTGGCGAGGCTCGCGACTGATCTCTATCATTAATCGTCCCTAATGATACCCTCGTTTGATAAATAGCTATAAGTGTTTTAAAGAACCTATAGTTGGCAAGGGGCATGTTTAGTAAATTAATTTAATTTTTATTTTAATAAGACTTTTTTGAGTAAAAGTTTAATCATAATATATTTTTAGGAACATATAACGATGGCTATTATTTACTAAGTTGAAGTTTATGACACAAGGCGTAGGCGTCATAAATTATGAGAAAAAAAGTATGCCAAAAGAAAACTATGCTTTTTCTACGACCATGCTATTTAGAAGTTTGTTACCCTATTTTTTACCCTTTTTTATTTATATTTTACTAAACCATGAAGGATACAAGTTATCGTTAAAATGCGACACACTAAAAGATAAATTTTATTGACGGGTCTTCCCGGGTTGTTATAATATTAACTGGAAAAAACATACTAGTAGTAGTAGTAAAAAGTTTTTTAATATACAGGGTGACCCACCCCATTCGCTTCGGTTTTTTTACGAAAAATGATAAGAGTTGGGAAAAAACTTTTAGTGGGTCCATGAGGAGCACATTTCAAAATTATTTTGAAATATACTGGGTGACCCAAAAAAATGTACATATCAAAGTTATATTTTTTGCTAAAAGCACAAGTTTAAATTTTTAAAAATAAGATGTATCTCAAGCAAAATGCAGGCAAAAGTAATAACTCCAAGTTATTGCCATTTCTAAAATATTAAAACATTTTTTTTAAAAATGAGGATCGAAATATAGTAGAAGGCACACCTGTCCTAATTGTTAAGACCAAATAAGTTAAATTGCTCTTATTTCTTAGCAAATGTATCAGATTTTATGGTAAAATAAAACTACTCGTGTTCCAATTATTCCACAACACACGTTAACAGACCATCTGTGCTGGTGGTTTCAAAAATATTAGGATTTTCGTCACTGTAGTAGTAAAAGTTATGTCTGTTAACTAATCCGTTTTTATGAAAAATAAATTCTAATACATTTGCTAAAAAACAAGGGTAATTTACCATATTTTGTCTCAACAATAAATGCCTTCTACTATATTTCGATCCTCATTTTTAAGAATGTTTTAATATTTTAGAAATGGCAATAAATTGGAGTTATTACTTTTGCCTGCATTTTGCTTGAGATACATCTTATTTTCAATAATTTAAAATTGTGCTTTTAGCGAATCTACGTGATCCTTGATAAAATGATTTTTTAATTACAATACAGGGTGTTCCATTTTTAAGATAAAGTATAAGTCAAATATAATATCGCCTTTTGTATATATATAAAAAGCCGAAGAGATAGGTATAGGAAACCCTGATATGGTTTTAAAGGGAATTTGGTTTCGCGTCAAAATAGGCCACTAAATACAGGGTGTTTCATTTAAGGAAGTTATTTAATAAAATGTGTGTTCAAACTTTAAAGCAATTTATTTCAACACTCTGTATAATATTAAGGTAAAACTTATATGTAATAGTTAACTTAAACCTTCGGCTAGGCAAAAAATTTAATTACAAGCAACTCGTTATATGTTACAGGGTGTAAACAATTTTTAAATTTTAGTCTGTATTTTTAAATTTCTCTAAATTTCTCAGAAACGGTTAGTTTTAGGTATAGGAAATATAACAATAACTCACCTTTATTTGGTCACCCTTATATATATATATATATATATATATATATATATATATATATATATATATATATATATATATATATATATATATATATATATATATATATATATATATATATTTTATATATATATATATATATATATATATATATATATATATATATATATATATATATATATATATATATATATATATATATATATATATACAGTGTGTCCCAAATTGGTGGGGAATGTATGGGGATCTTGGAAACCACGATAGAAAGAAAATCGGTTAAATGGGGAAAGTTTTTGACAATTATGTTAGTGAGCTAATCCCGTTTACTACATGGTTTTATCTATTGAGGTTTTTGATAAATTTTGAAAAAACCTGAAACATGCATTTTCGAAAATCGGCCATATTTTTTTTATAAGTGAAAATTTTTTAAATCTGTAAAAACTTCTTCAAAGCAACTTTTTTTGTAGAATATTACCGAGTAGTCAATTTTAATTTTCTACGTTTCGGGTTTTTAGAATCATCATCAACTTTATTTTTTCATATAGACGCCATATTGGATTTTTACGCAGCCAAATAGTGCTTTTTATTCTAATTTCAACAATGTATAACATGTTATAATTTAAGAGTTTATGACTTCATTCATTTCAAAAAACAAATATTTTCTCAGTTGGCCTTGATTCCTTTAAATTATTTTTCTCTGTTAATAAATGAATACGCCACAATACAGATAATATATCGGCAAAATACTTTGTATAAATTTAATGTTTGCTTCATCTATAGTTCGCCTAATACTTCTTGGTAATAGGTATCTTTTGATATATACGTAATCTAGAAACTTTACGCTGAAAAGAATTCCCGGTAAAAGTGATTTTCATGTATTTTGTAAACATATTTTGTATACATTTTGTATGCATAAGTAAGTAAAAGTGCAAAAGAGTTTTTTTTTTAATTTAATTTAATTTTGATTTTAGTTTCACTTTAAATTTTATACAGTGTGTTCCATTAAATATGCAACAAAATGAAATTAATTTATTTGTAAATTACAAATAAATATTATTTGGCTTTTCTCCAGAATAAAGATATTTATATATTATTAATATTATTTTTTTATTTATACTTTTTTCTAGATTATTATAGAGAGCTAGTCTGCTCTCGCAATAATAGTAACAAAAACATGAAAAGACATAAAAAGGTTTAATTCTTTATAAATTTGATTTGTTTTTAGGTACTAAAATAAAATAATTATTTTCATGAAATTATATAAAAATAGAAAATAAACTTACTTGAAAACATTGGCAACAAGTAAGTTTATTTTCTATTTTTATATAATTTCATGAAAATAATTATTTTATTATAGTACTTAAAAACCAATCAATTTTATAAAGAATTAAACCTTTTTATCTCTTTTCATGTTTTTGTTACTATTATTGCGAGAGCAGACTAGCTCTTTATAATAATCTATAAAAAAGTATAATTAAAAAAATAATAAAAATGATAATATATAAAAATCTTTATTCTGGAGAAAAGCCAAATATTTTTTTTTTTAATTTGATATTCCCAGAAATTGAAATAAACTGTAAAAACCTATCTATGTGGCTAAAAGTTTTATTTACTTTTTTAAATATTAAAGGTACCTACACATGTACCTTCACCAGTACCTATTTTTTTTTTTGTAAAAGTCATGTCAGAAGTCAATGTCAGTTAGTATAACACAATTTTTTAGTTTTTTCTCTGTTTTGAATAATATAATAATAATTTAGGTGTACACTCGTCCGTCGATAACCAATAAGTTTGAAATAACATATATATCTTATAACGGGTTGCCAATGTTTTCAAGTAGGTTTATTTTCTATTTTTATATAATTTCATGAAAATATTTATTTTATTATAGTACTTAAAAACAAATCAATTTTATAAAGAATTAAACATTTTTATGTCTTTTCATGTTTTTGTTACTATTATTGCGAAAGCAGACTAGCTCTCCATAATAATCCATAAAATATATAATTAAAAAAATAATAATAATTATATATAAATATCTTTATTCTGGAGAAAAGCCAAATAATTTTTCTTTTAATTTGACATTTCCAGAAATCAAAATAAACTGTAAAAACAAATAAATATGTCAAAAGAAAATTTCTCTATAAAAATTGATGCATGGTCCTAAATATATTAGCTGCACTGCTTAGTAGAAAATACCCCTATTTTAAAAAATATAACGCAATGGTAAAAAATTGATTCAGAATCAAAGATTTTTTTTATTTTTAATTACCCCTGCATGATATATATTTTTATAATTCTAATTTAATTCTTTTTTGGAGTACCTACAACAAATTGCTATTTAAATAACTTTAGACAAATTAAACCGTATTTTTAAAATCTGCCTGACATTATATATATTTAACTAATAACCAATTTTACCTTTGTAAGAAGGATAATTAACAAAAGTCTAGAATTTCAAAAATACTTTTTTATCAGGGCAAATGAATATTTTTTTTTATACAAATTCTTATGATGGTAATAAAAGGGTACTTAAATTAAAATAATAAAAAAATATATTAGATAACTAAATAAATATAAAACAAATTAAAACAGCTAACAAGAAACATTTTTTAATGATGTCATAAATATATCATGTCATATATATTATATATATATATATATATATATATATATATATATATATATATATATATATATATATATATATATATATATATATATATATATATATATATATATATTTTATATTTAAATATAAGTATATTTTATTAAAATTTTAGGAAATAAATGAGGCAAATAAAAATAACAATTAATAATATTGTCAACAAGAAAAATTAAAATCTCAAAAAATCAGTAGTGAGTTTTGTACATTCTGTAACTCTTCGGGGCATGCTCAGTTCTTCAATATCTGCCTGTGGTAGGGAATCTCAGGACAATCTTTCTTTATAAAGTAAACGTTGTACATCCAGCATAAGGTAATGCAATCGGCTTAGCCTTTTACCCATCATATCCCATACATGTTTAATAGGCGATAGGTTAGATGAGCCTACAGGCCAGACTCTTGTAACTGCAGCTGTGTGTGGTTTAGCATTGTCCTGCTGACAAATTGGGTTTTGCAGTTGTTGAAGGTATGGCAACGCAACAGGCTATAACACGTTATTAATGTAAGACTGAGCGTTCATATTTCTGTCTAAAAAAACTAGAGGTGATCTTCTTCCAATTGCTATAGCACCCATACCATAACGCCTCTAGTAAGCGCAGTCTCGCGCTCTACGCAAAATTGAAGTTGTTGCCCCTCTACACGTCTTTGATGAACTCTCCTACGACCATTATGAGGCCACAAACAAAATCGTGACTCGTTACTAAATACGACCCTATTTCTTTTACCATATTAGACGTAGCTATCTATCTATTGGTCAATGGCAATACAGGCCGAGGACAGTATAATAATAGCCCATATGTTTTCAAATTCTAATAAATTAATCCTAAGGTTATCTGTCGACCCGTAGCTACGTTCACTTTTGTCCAATTGAACTTGTTGTGCTGAAATGGTCTCTAAAGACACTAACTTTTAAGAACCGTTCTTTACGATTTGTGGTTTTTTAAAGCTAGCGTGCTTCTACGACGTGTACTGTGACGATGTATAGACCACTCTTGCCAACATCGTATCACTGTTGTAGCATCCCCATTAACAATTTTCCAATTTCCCGAAATGATATCCCACTTTCTCGTAGACCTACTATACTACCTCATTCAAATTCACTAAATTGACTATACACGGCACGTCTTCGCACAGGAGGCATTGCTAAAAGGCGTTTTAAGTACCACAAAAGCAATAAGACTAAATAAATTCAAGCAAATTTCAATAAAAAACTGATAATAAAAACTGGTCATACTATTTGTTAAATTTAAAAAAGTCTGGTATTTTAAAATAGAAATATTTCATTTATTTATTTTTCTTGTTAAGTAATAAAAAGTTAATTTTCATATTTAAAAAGAAGTGAATAATTTTGAGCATAATTTATATCGCTTTTTATTTAATAAAAGCTCTAAAGTTTTTTTTTTCTTATCAAACATTCTTCGTAAATTCAGCCCTATTTAATTGTATGTGAAAAAAGTGGGTATTAATATCGCTGTCCTTTTATAGTCTCGGTCCAAAGAAACGGTATTGGAAATCTGAAATTTAAACGAATCGATAATTTTTTTTGTGCAACCTACTTTAATAGGAACATTTAGATTTTTACAATGGCTTACCATGTTTTGGCCATATAAGCCCACTAAAATGACCACCTGCATTATACAGGGTGTATCCAAAAGTACTAAAATGGCTTAGTACCTTAAAAAGTAAGAAAAATAGAAATGAACTTTTAATAAAAAAAATTGTAGAAAATCAAACGGGACATCTTAGGGTGAGCTTAAATTTAATTTTAAGTGACTTTAATGGATATTTAAAGATCAAATTGACCTAAAAAAACCCGCTATGCTAAAAATGCAAAGCTTTAAGAGTTCTACATTTATCGATTTAACTTAGTTAAAGGTCAATTTATTTTATCTTTACGACAGCCCTCGAATCAAGCCTTAGTACTAGGTACCGTGGATGTTTGGTTTTTACGTGTAACCTATTTTTCCCCAATTTCGCCAATGTTGTTTAAGTACCGAAACATACAGAATTTGCATTTAACAGCACCTTTTAGACAACGCGATAGTTTCATCATGAACTTTACATAAATAACTACTAATCCCTCATTAACGTCTATTCTAGGTATCGTCATGCAGAAGGGACCTAGAGACAACTGAAAAAAAATCTAGTGATTGCTAAAGTAAAATGAGAAGGATAAGGATGTTATAAATTCTGTTTTTAGCGTCAATTTTAAGGCCAATTGCGTAGTACTGAAAGCAACCTGTAAAGATTTAAGTTTAAAAACATAAACCACATAAATAGAACAGCCAAATTAAAATAAGTGATTAGGTTACGTAGTATAAAAATTTATAAATAAAGCAATTGAAATCTTAAAATAATAGAAAAAAAACACAGCTTGGTTGTGTTTACTTATAAAAATACGAACTGAAAAAAAAACCGCCAAACACGTTTTAAACCTAAAATTGTCATATTTTTGTATTTAATATTTTTTAAAGTTTTTATTAGCATATACATCTTTTTCTGTAGCAGGGATGTTTTTAACTTTAAATTATGGAAATTTTAGATTTTGATAGTAAACTGTCCAATCTTATTTTATTACATAAAAACAGGCCTCATATCCTGATTACTATCCCTTTATTTACCAAGTAGTTACATAAATTTAATTTATTTCACTTTTTAATAAGATGCTGATAAATATAATATAAGTTAATAAATATTAATATCTTCAGGGCAAATCGAAATAGCGTGATAAGAAGGTTTACCATTATTTTAAGAAAATATATTCGTAAATCTGTGTCGTAAAATTTATTTAACAATAAATATACACAGTGGCCCCTAAAAACAGTCCAGCATGACTAACGGCTTTGTATGTTGTGAGAATTTTTTTTTTAATTCTTGGACCCATATACTTTTGTCTTTAGAGTTACATAGTTACACATTTTTTTTGTCACCGTAATTTCAACCCTTTAGCGGGGGCGACATTTACCATAAATTTTCAAACGAGGTGGCGTATGTGTTATCCATCTCTTAAAAGGGCATTAAATGTTTTTTAAATTTGATCAGCGCCTTGTTGAGCAATGGAATTTTAAACATTTTGCCTCTTAGTTACAAATAGGTTTGGAAGCAAAAAAATTGCTTTCAAACCATCAAATATCAGTCGTTAATTTGACTTTATCTTCAGTAAAGTAATTGATGCTTGTTATTTTTTTTTATTTAATAACAAATGCTTTTTTTATTGCAAAGGAAGTGAATATTATTTAATTGTATTATTATATCCATCAAGGTGCAAAAGTAACGACAACTCTGTTTAATAAGAGGCATGCAGAAAGAAATGTGTATCATGGTTACATCCTAAAATTAGTAGCAAAGTTTTAGCAAACTAGTTTAGTGGCAAATAAAAAACGGAGTATTAAAAATCAGGCGAGGGGCAGTAAAAGAAGCTGTTCTGAGTTAAGTTGCTATGAACCCTACATTAAGTATCAGAAAACTCTTTGATGTAACGGGAGCTTCGCGGACCACCAAATAGAGAATTCTTAAAAGATAATAAATAGCACTCAAGTAAAATTCAACTTTTTTAAGAATTTAATAAAGATAATAATCATCGCCGTCTACCATTCTGTAAAATAATGTTTGAAATAATTATAGATAACTACCTTTTTAATGTTTTCTTCTCAAACAAATATTGATTTTTTGACAATGACAGTGTCAATCGTTACAATTGTCGTTACTGGTACGACACCGGCTATACTTACCATCCTTAAAAATAAACGTTTGGGTTTGTTTTTTTTTAAGAATCACATAATTGGACCATTTTTTTTACCAGGAAATTTGAAAGAAGAGTTTGAGAATTATGTCAACCTAGCGTTGATCGAATTTACACAAAAAAAAAACTTGGAGCTAAATTTACTAAAATAAACAAGATTATTTACAATATAAATAAAGTAATTATCTTATTTACTACTCAAATTATTTACAAAAAAACTCATTTAACCTAAATTCAATTTAATTTAGATAACACAAATTAAATATTGAATTGAGGTGTCCGTTACTTTGTGATAGTTCATTTTTAACTAGTAAATGAGAACACAGTTTTTACTTTGTTTACTATCACTATATTAATTAATTTATAAAACAGTGACTGCAGTTTCGTAGTACTACTACATTATCAAACTGAAAGCTTTAAACTACAATCTAAACAAACCCAACTTATATATCTTAAATTACTATAATAAAGCGGCATAGAGTGGGGAATTCCGAAGATCGGTATGGTCATTTAATAAGTTTATTGAAGGGTTTTTATGGTACTTAAATATTTCAATCGATTCTAAAATATTGAGTTTTTTGCTTTTTGGCGCGTAATGTAATATTTTTAATTTACTTTCATCTGGAAAAGAGTGTCCTGATTCTATAAAATGGTTTGCAAAATTTGAATTATGTTTCTTTAATAAAAATGATGACCTATGTTCCTTATATCTAGTTATAAAGTTTCTGCCAGTTTGTCCAATATATAGGCTATTACATTCATCACAATTTAATCTATAAACTCCTGATTTTTTAAGCGGAGGGGTTTTTTCTTTTACATTAAAAAATAATTGTGATAGTTTATATGATGGTCTAAAGGCAACTTGAATATTGTTTCTTGTGAATATATGGGCTATTTTATCTGAAATTGTTCCAAAATATGTTAATGTAGTGTATTTTTTATCTTGTTTTGTTTTTATGAGTGGGTATATTTGATGTGTTGTGTTTTGTTTACGTTTTTTATTCACTAGTCTGCCAATCAGTTGAGAACTATAACCGTTGTTTTTTGCAATTTGTTTAATTGTATTAATTTCTTTCGTGAGACTGTTATAATCTAAGGGAATGGAGAATGCTCTATGTATCATAGATCTGTAGGCGGCAAGTTTATGTGAAAATGGATGTGATGAATTATTTGGTATGGTTGTATCGGTGTATGTTGGTTTTCTAAAAATATCAAAGGTGTATCTATTGTTGTCTTTTGAAATAGAAATATCTAGAAAATTTATTCGGTTATTTACTTCTTTTTCCATTGTAAATTTTACTTTACTATGTATGTTGTTCAGTTGATTTAATGTATCTTTTAAATCATTATCGTTACCTGTAAAACAGACAAGTATATCATCTACATATCTATACCAAAATTGTATATTATCTGCGTATTTAGTTTTCAGAAAAGACTCCTCCAGATTAGACATAAAAATTTCGGCAAGAAGGGGACTAAGTGGAGAGCCCATAGCTAACCCATCTTCTTGTTTATAAAATTTGTTGTCATACTGGAAATAGTTTTCTGAAATACATAGTTCAAAAAGGGATAAAATTTCATCTTTTATAACAGGATTAACATTTATGTTTGACAGTGAATTTTCTATTATTTTTAAACATTCTTTATTTGGAATATTCGGAAACATGTTAACTACGTCAAAAGACACTAGAAAACTATTTTTAGGAATGCTAAAATCTTTAAGTTTTTGAGTTAGTTCTACCGAATTTTTAACTGTATTTTTTGGGCTGAACATTGTATAATCTTTGTAAATATGATTTAATTTGAATGCTAATTTACTTAAGGGGCTGTTTATATAGGAGACAACAGGACGTATAGGATTATTTTCTTTATGAATTTTAATTAAGCCATATAATTTTGGGGGTGTGGGATTCATATTGATTATAGAAAATTTTTCTCTTTCTGAGAGTATAGCGTTAACATCTTTTAAAGTATCTTTTAATTTTGTTTGAATTTTTAAGGTAGGGTCATTTTTTAGAATAACTGGATTTTCTTTTTGTAAGAAGTTGAAAATTTTGTTATCATATTCTTTTCTTGGTAACACAACAATAGAATTTTGTCCGCCCTTGTCATAATTAAATTATTTTCTTTAATTTTTGATTGAATGGATTTAACTGTGTTTTTAATGTGGTTTGGTAAGTAGGTAGGGGTGTTTTTAATAATCTGATTGATTCTTTCTTTGGGGAAATTATTGTTTGGTATATTTTCTAAAGACAGTTCAACTTCACAGACTAGTGTTTCACGTACTTTACTATTATTTATACCGGGGTTAAATTTTGGACCATTGTTAAGCAATTTAGTTTCGGGTTCTGAGAAATTTGTGTCTGATAAATTAATAAATCTTTCATAAAAATTTATAGGTGCAAGAGATTCATCCGTTATTTTATTTGAATTTTGAATGTTAATCAAGTTCTGAATTTTGTTACATTGTTTTATATATTTTTTGTGGATAATTATTGATATCGTTTCCCTAGTGTGGTCATCTAATAAATCAAATTCTATGGGGTGGAGTTTATAGGACAGTTCTGAATGTAATACCTTTACATGAAGAAATAGATTATCTCGTACACTAAACCATCTTCTTGCTTCTTGTTTTAGCCAAGTGGTTTTGCATGTCTGCACTGCTCTTCTCGCTGATAGGGTTTTGGAGTAACACTTTAGATGCATAAACTTTGGGTATACTTTGTTTTTAAGGCACTGTTGGACGAACCATGCATTTTGACTTGCTGTACGTTGTTTAAGACGTAGTTTAAAGTATAAAGTAGACTGTTCTGCTGTACTAGCACTTTTCAAATATTGAATTGAGGTGTCCGTTACTTTGTGATAGTTCATTTTTAACTAGTAAATGAGAACACAGTTTTTACTTTGTTTACTATCACTATATTAATTAATTTATAAAACAGTGACTGCAGTTTCGTAGTACTACTACATTATCAAACTGAAAGCTTTAAACTACAATCTAAACAAACCCAACTTATATATCTTAAATTACTATAATAAAGCGGCATAGAGTGGGGAATTCCGGAGTTTTTTGCTTTTTGGCGCGTAATGTAATATTTTTAATTTACTTTCATCTGGAAAAGAGTGTCCTGATTCTATAAAATGGTTTGCAAAATTTGAATTATGTTTCTTTAATAAAAATGATGACCTATGTTCCTTATATCTAGTTATAAAGTTTCTGCCAGTTTGTCCAATATATAGGCTATTACATTCATCACAATTTAATCTATAAACTCCTGATTTTTTAAGCGGAGGGGTTTTTTCTTTTACATTAAAAAATAATTGTGATAGTTTATATGATGGTCTAAAGGCAACTTGAATATTGTTTCTTGTTAATATATGGGCTATTTTATCTGAAATTGTTCCAAAATATGTTAATGTAGTGTATTTTTTATCTTGTTTTGTTTTTATGAGTGGGTATATTTGATGTGTTGTGTTTTGTTTACGTTTTTTATTCACTAGTCTGTCAATCAGTTGAGAACTATAACCGTTGTTTTTTGCAATTTGTTTAATTGTATTAATTTCTTTCGTGAGACTGTTATAATCTAAGGGAATGGAGAATGCTCTATGTATCATAGATCTGTAGGCGGCAAGTTTATGTGAAAATGGATGTGATGAATTATTTGGTATGGTTGTATCGGTGTATGTTGGTTTTCTAAAAATATCAAAGGTGTATCTATTGTTGTCTTTTGAAATAGAAATATCTAGAAAATTTATTCGGTTATTTACTTCTTTTTCCATTGTAAATTTTACTTTACTATGTATGTTGTTCAGTTGATTTAATGTATCTTTTAAATCATTATCGTTACCTGTAAAACAGACAAGTATATCATCTACATATCTATACCAAAATTGTATATTATCTGCGTATTTAGTTTTCAGAAAAGACTCCTCCAGATTAGACATAAAAATTTCGGCAAGAAGGGGACTAAGTGGAGAGCCCATAGCTAACCCATCTTCTTGTTTATAAAATTTGTTGTCATACTGGAAATAGTTTTCTAAAATACATAGTTCAAAAAGGGATAAAATTTCATCTTTTATAACAGGATTAACATTTATGTTTGACAGTGAATTTTCTATTATTTTTAAACATTCTTTATTTGGAATATTCGGAAACATGTTAACTACGTCAAAAGACACTAAAAAACTATTTTTAGGAATGCTAAAATCTTTAAGTTTTTGAGTTAGTTCTACCGAATTTTTAACTGTATTTTTTGGGCTGAACATTGTATAATCTTTGTAAATATGATTTAATTTGAATGCTAATTTACTTAAGGGGCTGTTTATATAGGAGACAACAGGACGTATAGGATTATTTTCTTTATGAATTTTAATTAAGCCATATAATTTTGGGGTGTGGGATTCATATTGATTATAGAAAATTTTTCCCTTTCTGAGAGTATAGCGTTAACATCTTTTAAAGTATCTTTTAATTTTGTTTGAATTTTTAAGGTAGGGTCATTTTTTAGAATAACTGGATTTTCTTTTTGTAAGAAGTTGAAAATTTTGTTATCATATTCTATTTCTTGGTAACACAACAATAGAATTTTGTCCGCCCTTGTCATAATTAAATTATTTTCTTTAATTTTTGATTGAATGGATTTAACTGTGTTTTTAATGTGGTTTGGTAAGTAGGTAGGGGTGTTTTTAATAATCTGATTGATTCTTTCTTTGGGGAAATTATTGTTTGGTATATTTTCTAAAGACAGTTCAACTTCACAGACTAGTGTTTCACGTACTTTACTATTATTTATACCGGGGTTAAATTTTGGACCATTGTTAAGCAATTTAGTTTCGGGTTCTGAGAAATTTGTGTCTGATAAATTAATAAATCTTTCATAAAAATTTATAGGTGCAAGAGATTCATCCGTTATTTTATTTGAATTTTGAATGTTAATCAAGTTCTGAATTTTGTTACATTGTTTTATATACTTTTTGTGGATAATTATTGATATCGTTTCCCTAGTGTGGTCATCTAATAAATCAAATTCTATGGGGTGGAGTTTATAGGAGAGTTCTGAATGTAATACCTTTACATGAAGAAATAGATTACTCGTACACTAAACCACCCTTTCTTGCTTCTTGTTTTGCCGTGGTTTGCATGTCTGCACTGCTTTTTCTCGCTGATAGGGTTTTGGAGTAACACTTTAATTTTAACCTTTGGGAAACCCTTTGTTTTAAGGCACTGTTGGCCCCGAACCATGCATTTTTGACTTGCTGTACGTTGTTTAAGACGTGTTTAAAGATAAAGTAGACTGTTCTGCTGTACTAGCACTTTTCAAATATTGAATTGAGGTGTCCGTTACTTTGTGATAGTTCATTTTTAACTAGTAAATAGAACACAGTTTTTACTTTGTTTACTATCACTATATTAATTAATTTATAAAACAGTGACTGCAGTTTCGTAGATTACTACATTATCAAACTGGCTTTAAACTACAATCTAAACAAACCCAACTTATATATCTTAAATTACTATAATAAAGCGGCATAGAGTGGGGAATTCCGAAGATCGGTATGGTCATTTAATAAGTTTATTGAAGGGTTTTTAAGGTACTTAAAATTTCAATCGATTCTAAAATATTGATTTTTTTTTTTTTTTTGGCGCGTAATGTAATATTTTTAATTTACTTTCATCTGGAAAAGAGTGTCCTGATTCTATAAAATGGTTTGAAAAAATTTGAATTATGTTTCTTTAATAAAAATGATGACCAAATTTCCTTATATCTAGTTAAAAAAAGTTTCTCCAGTTTGTCCAATATATGGCTATTACATTCAGTTCTGAATGTAATACCTTTACATGAAGAAATAGATTATCTCGTACACTAAACCATCTTCTTGCTTCTTGTTTTAGCCAAGTGGTTTTGCATGTCTGCATCTTTTCGCTGATAGGGTTTTTGGGGTAAACTTTAGATGCACAAACTTTGGGTATACTTTTTTTTTAAGGCACTGTTGGACGAACCATGCTTTTTTGACTTGCTGTACGTTTTTAAGACGTAGTTATATACCCAAAGTTTGTGCATCTAAAGTGTTACCCCCAAAACCCTATCAGCGAGAAGAGCAGTGCAGACTGAAAACCCGGCTAAAACAAGAACAAGAAGATGGTTTAGTGTCCCCGAATAATCTATTTCTTCATGAAAAGGTATTCATTGGGCTTCCTATAAACTCCACCCCATAGAATTTGATTTATTAGATGACCACACTAGGGAAACGATACAATAATTATCCACAAAAATATATAAAACAATGTAACAAAATTCAGAACTTGATTAACATTCAAAATTCAAATAAAATAACGGATGAATCTCTTGCACCTATAAATTTTTATTTAAAGATTTATTAATTTATCAGGCCAAATTTTAGAACCCGAAATAAATTGCTTAACAAGGTCCAAAATTTAACACCAGTATAAATAATAGTAAAATTTCGTGAAACACTAGTCTGTGAAGTTGAACTGTCTTTAGAAAATATACCAAACAAAATTTCCCCAAAGAAAAAAATCAATCAGATTATTAAAAACACCCCTACCTACTTACCAAACCACATTAAAAACACAGTTAAATCCATTCAATCAAAAATTAAAGAAAATAATTTAATTATGACAAGGGCGGACAAAGGGAAATTCTATTGTTGTGTTACCAAAAAAATATGATAACAAAATTTTTTAACCCCTTCAAAAAAAAAAATCCAGTTATTCTAAAAAATGACCCTACCTTTTTAAAAAAAAACAAAATTAAAAAATACTTTAAAAAAATTTAAAATATTTTCTCAGAAAGGGGAAAAAATTTTTTTTTTAAAAAAAAATGAATCCCACACCCCCAAAAAATTTATGGCTTAATTAAAATTCATAAAGAAAAAAAACCTATACGTCCCCTTGTCTCCTATATAAACAACCCCTTAAGTAAAAATTGCATTCAAATTAAATCATATTTACAAAAAAATTTTACAATGTTCAGCCCAAAAAAAAAAATTAAAAATTCGGTAGAACTAACTCAAAAAAAATTTAAAAATTTTAGCATTCCTAAAATAGTTTTTTTGTGTCTTTTGACGTAATTTTTAAATGTTTTTCCAATATTCCAAATAAAGAATGTTTAAAAATAATAGAAAATTCACTGTCAAACATAAATGTTAATCCTGTTATAAAAGATGAAATTTTATCCCTTTTTTTAAATATGTATTTCGAAAACTATTTCCAGTATGACAACAAATTTTATAAACAAGAAGATGGGTTAGCTATGGGCCTTTTCCCTTGGGCCCCCTTTTGCCGAAATTTTTTTTTTCTAATCTTGGGGGGTCTTTTTTTAAAAAAAATACGCAGATTATACAATTTTGGTATAGATATGTAGATGATATACTTGTTTTTAAGGTAACGATAATGATTTAAAAAAAACATTAAATCAACTGAACAACATAATAGTAAAGTAAAATTTACAATGGAAAAAAAAAATAAGAATAAATTTTCTAGATATTTCTATTTCAAAAGACAACAATAAAATACACCTTTGATATTTTTAGAAAACCAACATACACCGATACAACCATACCAAATAATTCATCACATCCATTTTCACATAAACTTGCTGCCTACAGATCTATGATACAAAAAGGCATTCTCCATTCCCTTAGATTATAACAGTCTCACGAAAGAAATTAATACAATTAAACAAATTGCAAAAAACAACGGTTATAGTTCTCAACTGATTGACAGACTAGTGAATAAAAAACTAAACAAAACACAACACATCAAATATACCCACTATAAAAACAAAACAAAATAAAAAATACACTACATTAACATATTTTGGAACAATTTCAGATAAAATAGCCCAATATTAACAAGAAACAAATTAAGTTCCCTTTAGACCATCATATAAACTATCACAATTATTTTTTAATGTAAAAGAAAAACCCTCCGCTTAAAAAAGGGGTTTATGGATTAAATTGTGATGAATGTAATAGCCTATATATTGGACAAACTGGCAGAAACTTTATAACTAGAATAAAAATAGGTCATATTTTTTTAAAGAAACATAATTCAAATTTTGCAAACCATTTTATAGAATCAGGACACTCTTTTCAGATGAAAGTAAATTAAAAATATTACATTACGCGCCAAAAAGCAAAAACTCAATATTTTTGAATCGATTAAATTTTTAAAATACCATAAAAACCCTTCAATAAACTTATTAAATGACCATACCGATCTTCAATTCCCCCTCTATGCCCAAAAATTTAAGATATATAAGTTGGGTTTGTTTAGATTGTAGTTTAAAGCTTTCAGTTTGATAATGTAGTAGTACTACGAAACTGCAGTCACTGTTTTATAAATTAATTAATATAGTGATAGTAAACAAAGTAAAAACTGTGTTCTCATTTACTAGTTAACACAAATTACTAATGAATAAGTAAAACAAAATATTTGTTTATTTTATATAATCTTAGTTACATAATTTACCAACATAGTTATTTAATTCTATAAAAAAATGTTGTTTTTGTGTTTTATTTTATTGGACATAAAAATAATTTTTAATAACCGACATAATTTTATTTGTCACAGTTGTTAACCACAAGATTTTTCTCTTTTAAAATAGTGTAGTTAATTTCTTAACTAACTTTGTAGAGATTTCACCTAACGACATCTTGTGACCGGTTTCGATCTATATCAGATCTCATCAGACAAGCTAGTCAAAGGTAAAAATCTCTAAAAAATCCTAATACCTTATTCAGTACGCATTGAAACACATGAATGGGTAACAGACGGCAACGCCATGTACTGACCAAAGGGCGAAGCATACTTCTCTCAACTTATATAATATAAGTTGAGAGGAGTATGCTTCGCCCTTTGGTCAGTAGATGGCGTTGCCGTCTGTTACCCATTCATATTTTAAAATAGTTCATTTTCTTTTTGAAAACATTAAGGATCTTGTAGATTATCATAGATAATAGTATATTGTGCAACAAGAGAAAAAACTTTTACATTTTCCACAAGTGGGAAATGTGCTTTTATCACACGTCTCACAATATACTTTTTCTACGACTATTTGTTTTATGGCAAAACAAAAAAATATACAAGTATTTTTTTGTTTTAGTGTCTGTATTGGATAAAATACAACATAAAACTGACGTTTGCAATAAATATGGCGCTTGCCATGCATGATACATTCATTTTTGGATAATTGTTGCTAGGCGATGCCAACTGCCACAGGCTGCAATAATGTAAAAGTCGCGAAGTAAAGGCCTATTTTAACTATTTTATATCGCAATTAAAAGCAAATTACTTTTTTCACTAGAGAGAAAAGTATTTTTCTCACAGTTTGTGGGTTTGCCTCATTGCATAAGAAATAATTTATTTTAGAAGCTAGTTTTAAGTGAGAAAAATGTTAGTTTTAGTGCCAATCGTAAAAAAAATACTTAATTTGCATACATTATTAATTAAACTGGCAAGAAAACAAAAATATCTGTTCAAAGTAAAAAAAATACTATCTAGATTGAACCAGTTTCTTTACTGCGCTACAACGTGTGGCTATTCTTTACAGAAAATATTTAACTAGTTAGGTCATATCTTGTCCTAATGTCGCTATCGCACGAACGACACCCAGCGCCACGGCACGATGTAAAGCTCATTGTTTTTAATCTACTTACCAAATCTAGACTCCAGTTTTTGTAAGTTTAATTTAGTTAATACGTTATTAGTGAAAGAGACAAAAAGAATTTTATCAGTGGGGTCTCGAAAAAGTAATGAAAGCATTGGTAGGTAATTAAAGTTGTATTTTATATGACTTTTAAATTTTTTAACCATTTTTTCATTTTATAACATTTTAAACTTAAGAAAACAATTTTTTTTTAACATTACTTTTAGGGAAAACTGAAGTTTAAAGGTATACACCTCTTAATTAATGAAGACTCCCCAAAAAAGCTTATTAGTCTTATCTCTATTAGTAATGGAAGCATTGGTAGATAAGCAAAGTTGTATTTTAATGACTTTTAAAATTTATAACCATTTTTTTATTTTATAACCATTTTTTTATTTTATAACATTTTAAACTCGGGAAAACAATTTTTTTTAACATTATTTTTAGGAAAAACTTAAGTTTAAAAAATATACACCTCTTAATTAATGAAGACTCCCCACAAAAGCTTATTAGTCTAGTCGAGAAGTTGATTACCTGCGAATTAGTTACAAATAAATTAAATATAACATACATAATAAAATATCTTTTTTATAAACTTCTATAAAAAAAGGCTTCAAGAAAACAAAAAAAAAAAAAAATATATATATATATATATATATATATATATATATATATATATATATATATATATATATATATATATATATATTATATATATTATATATATATATATATATATATATATATATATATATATATATATATATATATATATATATATATATATATATATATATATATATATATATATATATATATATAAGTAGAATCCAAATTTTAAAACATATACAGGGTGTTACATTAAAATTTTTGAAGTTACATTATTAGAAAAGTCAATTTTCGCAGCACTTCCGGTAAATCAGGAAGTATTTTTATTATGACCTCTCTACATAGAGTCCTTAGAAAGAATTACATTAAACATAATACATATTTATAACATTTATTTGTTTTCCCGTAAATCTGCATAATATGCGGTAGTTTGGACATCTGTAATCGCCATTTTCTCAAAAACTAGCAGAGATAGGTATAGGACATAATATACATCTTATATCAGAAATGATTCGTAGAATCCAAATTTAAAAAACATACAGGGTATTCCATTGAAAAAATCAAAGTTGATGTCCTTTCCGGTTAAACCGGAAGTAATAGAGACATGTTATATTATCCAAAATCGGCATCTTATGATATATTATGGCGTACTAAAATTTGAAAGCCATATGTTTTTATTATATATATATATATATATATATATATATATATATATATATATATATATATATATATATATATATATATATATATATATATATATATATATATATATATATATATATATATATATATATATATATATATATATATATATATATATATATATATATATATATATATATATATATATATATTTATATATATATATATATATATATACATATATGTATAACGTTTATACCGCCTTTTATGACAACAATTAAGTAACTTTTTGAAAAATGGTGATACAACTTTTATAATCACGGGATCATATTCTTTGAAGTGTCTAGAGGACACCAACTTTTTTTCAATTTTTTTAATTAATATTTACTTGCATAAAAATTATTTAACAACTACGCTCAACACAGTGACGGCGCGCGCATGCAGAAACAGCCGCGCGAAAGCCGATTTTTAACGTTAAATTAAAATTATAAATATTGGAGCTATAATTCCGGAAATCGCAAACTTTTGTACTAAGATTTCCTGCTCTTGTAGAAACTTTTATAATTTTTGAGCAATCACTTATACTTTTTGGGGTTTTGCAAAAAAGCTGGTCGGCTATTTTTTTACAGTTTTGTGACAATAACAACTGTATTTTTTTTTTTTTTTTTTTTTTTTTTTTTTTTTTTTTTTGAGGAAAAAATCCAACATATGTCTTTTTCTAGATGTCATTCCGGATCGTTTAAACCATTTGCCATGATTTTAGAAGACTTTGAACTAATTTTCGCAGGACTAGATTATATAGCCTAGGTAATAACATAACGTAAGTGTCTAATTTAAACTAAGAGGTTGTTTATTAATACACGTGAATTAGGAAGTGTAAAGTGTAGCAAAAGACCTTTGAATATAAAAAAAAAATATTAGTATAAAAATTCTAGGAGTAAATCTTTAAATTAAATTTTCAGGGCATCTCCAGAAGAACCGTTAAGGATGCATGTGGCATAAATATGAGCTGCTAGGATAAGAATGATTCTGGCTAATTCTTAAGAGCAGCACCCGGAAAGCTACTTATGAAGGACCCACAGTTTTCGTAAAGCTCTTGGGGAAAAAGAGAAGAAAGCTAATACTTACTTATGGGGAAATCTATACCTTACACATGGAAATAGTGTTTTAAGCAGGGTTTGAAGCTGATGTAAAGAGAGTTTTGCGATGATATTTTGCAAGTTAATGAAGTTGAAACCCTGTATATTTTATAATTATTTTTGTAGCACCCTGTTTAACTATTTTTTGGTGCATATTTACAAATATTTTTAAGATTTTTTTATATCAAGTTCTCTTAGGTTTATAGGTTTTTGAATAGGGTGTCTATAGTTATTTTGACAAAAAAAAATGGTAAGGGCTCTTATTGTAATATCTTTTAGTGTTTTTGTTAGAAAAAACAAATAGGTACACACAGATGAAAGAAAAGCAGTCAAACGTTACTTTTTTTAATGAGTCATTGTGTCATATTTTCCTTTATTTTAAGAACGCATAGGTGCGTTTGGCATCGTGGCTTAATATCCAGAGTTTAATTTCCGTTATTTTTTGTCAATGCTTAAAGAAAAACAGACAAAAATCCGTAAAAAATTTTTATTTTCTATAAAAAGATAATATACATATTTTTTCTTAAAGGCTTATTTATTGAATTTAAACATAGAATTGTGTTAGTCTGACAATTTTAAATACTAATTTTTAGTTTAAAAGAAAAATTATTTGGCTTTTCTCCAGAATAAAGATTTGTATATATTATTTTTAAAAATTATACTTTTTTTTAGAGATTATTATGGAGAAGTCTGCTCCGCTATAATAGTAACAAAAATATGAAAGACATAAAAATGTTTAATTCTTTTAAATTGAATTGTTTTAAGTACATAATAAAATAATTATCTTTATGAAATTATATAAAAATGGAAAATTAAACTTACTTGAAAACATTGGCAACCCGTTATAAGATACATATGATTTCAAATTTATTGGTTATTCAATGTAGCACATAAATTATTTGATTATATTATTAAAACAGATAAGAAACTAAAAATTGTGTTTTGTTAACTGACATTGACTTCTGACATGACTTTTTTAAAATAGTTACCGGTAAGGTACACGTAGTACCTTTAATATTTAAAAATATGTATAAAAATAAATAATACTTTTAGCCTATAGATAGTTTTATAGTTATTTTGATTTCTGGGAGTATCAAATTAAAATAAACATTATTTGGCTTTTCTCCAGAATAAAGATATTATATATTATTTTTAAAAAATTATACTTTTTTAGAGATTATTATGGAGAGCTAGTTCGTTCGCCAAACGTTACTTTTTTAATGAGTCATTGTGTCATATTTTCCTTTATTTTAAGAACGCATAGGTGCGTTTCATCGTGGCTTAATATGGGGAGCAGACTAGCTCTCCAATAATAATCTCTAAAAAAAGTATAATTTTTTTAAAAATAATATATAAATATCTTTATTCTGAGAAAAGTCAAATAATGTTTATTTTAATTTGATACTCCCAGAAATAAAAAATAAACTATAAAAACCTATCTATATGGCTAAAAGTATTATTTATTTTTTTATACATATTTTTTAAATATTAAAGGTACCTACACGTGTACCTTTATCAGTAACTATTTTTAAAAAAAAGTCATGTCAGAAGTCAATGTCAGTTAACAAAACACAATTTTTTAGTTTCTTATCTGTTTTAAGTAATATAATCAAATAATTTATGTGCTACATCCGTCCGTCAATAACCAATAAATTTGAAATAACATATGTATCTTATAACGGGTTGCCAATGTTTTCAAGTAAGTTTATTTTCCATTTTTATATAATTTCATAAAAATAATTATTTTATTATAGTACGTAAAACAATTCAATTTTATAAAGAATTAAACATTTTTATGTCTTTTCATATTTTTGTTACTATTATAGCGGGAGCAGATTTAGCTCTCCATAATAATCTCTAAAAAAAAGTATAATTTTTAAAAATAATATATACAAATCTTTATTCTGGAGAAAAGCCAAATAATTTTTCTTTTAAGTTGATATTCCCAGAAATCAAAATAAACTATAAAAAACTAATTTTTAGGTTATACACAGGCTATTCCAACTAAAGCAATTAAAGACAGAGTATGAAAATTTCTGAGAAAAAAATGCCGGTCCCTTCTTGCAATGCTTAAATCTAAAGGAATAATTAATACAGAAAATTAAATTTTAATTTTCCATCTTGAGAAAAAGTCTATAAATTTGCTATTTATATATAATAACTAAAAAAACATATTTACACAACAAATTTATCAAATAGGTTGTTAATAACTGTCATACCCTTTTTTAATTAAATATTTGGTAACATATTTTAAATTTGCACAATAACTTGTTGGCGCGTGTATGGAAAAAATGAGATAGGGGTAAAAAAATGTAAAAATTAATATAATGTAAATTAAACAATAATTAAATTACTTATTTAAATTTTTCTTTAAAACATTTTGGGCAATTCTTAAAGCTTTTTAATTAAAAAAAGTTCCCGAAATTAAAAAAAAAAGGTTTTAGGGTAAAGTTAAATTATTTGAGTTACTATTTAATTTACGTTAACTTATTTTTTTACTTTGTCTAATTCTACTTTTCCATTAAATGTAAGAATTATTTCTTACATATAATAAAATTGTGTGTTTTGTTTAACTCATGTAATAAAGCCTATCTACCTTAGCCCTTATTACTTCATCGGGTAAAACACTTGTCTTATTTGTATGTCATCATATTTAAAAAAAAATTATCTACTATATTCTCTGCGTTTCAGAGGCTGTATATATAAGTGGCTGTCATCTTTCTCAATTGACAGAAAAATAGCTGTAAGGGTTTTAAATAGTATTTCAAGAGATCACCTTATGGACATTGGAGGTCTGTACTGGAACCACTTCTGTTTATTATATATGTTAACGATTTATTCAATAATCTTACATCTGCTAAAATAACACAGTTTGCAGATGATACTTTGGTGGTGGTGTCAGCGCCGAACCCGGAGGAACTAAATAAAAATGTTGAGGTCTTGGTGTGATTTTAATAACCCCATAGGTACTTAACGAAAATAAAACTAAATTTTTGGTGTTTTACAATAAGAAAAAGCTTGATATTCAGGTAATTAGTCTGCGAGATGGATCTTATCTTGGTTCAAGTAATGAAGTAAAGTTTCTGGGACTGTTGGTAAATGATGATTTGCGATGGAGTGGCCAAATAGAGTGTATTACAGTACAGCTGAAGTCAATTTTGGGTGTGAGTTATCTCCTAAATATGTATTATAGCCTGGTGTATTGCCATATTAGTTATAATATTGTCTTGTGGGGTTTAGCAACTGATATACAAAGAATTTTCATAAATCAAAAAAGGGTTATTAGATTAATATACAATTTGCAATATCGACAATCTTTTGTGTATTAATCAATCCATAAATGTTTTACAATCAAATATTAATACACTTATCACACTGTATAAACAATATTTATAACAGCGACCACTTCCCTGTATACAGCATATCGAAAAACAAATATGCAAATAGCAAGCCTTTTTTATCTCTTTTAGTTCCTTTATTAAAAAAATATCAATGAAATAAAAAATAAATCAAACGAACATAGATTTAAAATTTTTTGTTATAAAATGTTGCCAAAAAAACTTCCACCATTTGCTTTATTAACCTATTCCCAAGAATAAAAAAGGAAATTATTATATATATATATATATATATAATATAAATATATATATATATATATATTATATATATATATATATATATATATATATATATATATATATATATATATATATATATATATATATATATATATATATATTTGAATTTGAATTTGAATCTTCGATAGAACTTTTTTTATTCCAAGCTACTTAAGGTAGTTCTAGTAAAAACTTTTGGATATACTAGACAAGGTTTTGGCTGTCCCTATAGGGCTTAATTATTTTATCTTGTCTATACAAGGTTTTTTCCTGTATCTGGAAAACGACCAACGTTACAATGAATAAAATGCGATATTTAAGCAAGATTTATGCATACCTGTACGGCAGTTTCTATATAAAACGTTTTCTGGTAGATGAATTGGGAGAAATGGTGATGTTAAATTGCCTTCTTTGTTTGTGGGGACATCTAAAATCAAAAACTTGTGCTATCCAACCTGATAACACCTGATATTATTTACAATGTCCAGGAACACTTTAAACTATCTGTTGTACTATCGTATGGAAGTAAATATTGCACATTTTTAACATCTAATTGAATAACACGTAAGTAATATTTAATAAAATTAAGTTAAATTTCTCGGCAGCCCGGGGCAAAAACTTAAGAAAAATACCATTTAAAAAAAATTTAAAATGTTTTTTTTAAAAATTACACAAAATCCCTTTAAAAAAAACTTAAATGCGCCCTTCAGGGGTTAAAGTTAGGGGTTAAAATGTAAAAATCCCTCAAAAAAACAAATCTCAGGCCAAGGAATTTTTTTCCCGAAAAATTGGTAAAGTTATTTCTAATACTGTAAAAATCCAGTTTTAAAATATTTAATCTACCGTTTTATTAGATACTTTGTGTTGTACTTTATTATTTATGTTAATATATTTTATATATTTTAAAATATTTTATACACTAATTTTTTAAGATACAAGATTATTTCCTTTTTGAACTTCGGAAAGTGTTATATTCGCAACTAACAAGATGTGCAAAATTATTTATTGTAGCATGCTCGTGCATGTAAATAATCTTATAATGACAATTATTTATAATTTAAAGTTTGGAACACCTATATATTCTCGTTGTTTACCAAACAATTACTAGTCCCAACAGTTGTGTATTAAGAAATTGAAATTTCACTGGAAAAAGTAATAGCAGCTGTAAAAAAATTGGTTTTCAGAGCAAAAGTTTGGTTTTTTTTTGTAGTAAGCTAAAAATCTAATAATTAACCTTTGTACAGCTATTTTACAATAATAAAACGTTAAAAGTTTAAAAGCAAAGTACATACAAAGATTGATTTTCTATTCATTATAGTTTTTATTTATCTCAATAAAACAGAGTTTTAGCGTTTATACAAATACTTTTAACTAAATAAAACTGATTTTTCAAGCAAACCAAAAAAAACCATAGGTTTAATCAATTATCAACCATAAAGCTCCTTTGATTCTTATTTTTTCATTTTTCATTTTTCCTTTTAAAATGCATTCCAAGAAAAATTATTAGCTTCCATTACCTACAATATTTTTCTTTGGATTTATTGGCCTCTATAATAAACGTCAGGAGAAAAACTAGCGTAACGTATATTCAATGGATATTAATGTCTAATCTAAAAAGTTCATTAAATTACTCATACACTATGTATGAAATCAATACCGACCTTAACTTTTATCAGCTAATATTTCATTAACGAACTAGTTATTTTTAAATAACACATATTTGGTTCATTTATTCTTTTATTAATGGTCATGTCCAAACTGAATATTTACTTAATTCGTTACAGAAAAATTAAAAAATAAATTATAAAATATTGTTTTTTTCTTGTTTTTATGAATTACTAGGACATGAATTAACGCAATGATTATTTTTAGAACTTAAAAAATATTTAATTATTTTTGCCTAACAATAATTGCCTAATTTATAAAAAAAAAATTTAAATTTTAATGAAATAAGATCGGCAAAAGATAAAATTTTTTCCTTTAAAAAAAAAACATAAAAAGTAGCCAAAACCCCTTTTTTTTGAAGGGGCCTTTTGCTGCTTTAATGTGCCCTTCCCACTTTGGAAAAAATTTGTCCATAAAAAAGCAAAGACGACCGCCAGTAAAAAAAAAAATTTTTTTTTTATTTTTTTTTTTTTTTTTCTTTTCAAAGGGCACCGAATTTACATTTTAAAACTGATCGAACTATAAACACGAGTAAATCCCTCGCAAGGATCCTTATGCATTGCTTCCATTCGAGTACGAATAATAAAGCAAACATTATTTTGCATAAGGTAACACTATTAACCTCGAATAAAAATTATATTTAAGCATGGGTATAACCAGTGCAAAAAAGAAGTTCTGAATTTTCTAATACTACAGTACCCTTGCGCGTGACTTTATTATAAACAATGTCGCTTTTTTTTATTTTTTTTCCGTTTTAAATACAAAATGTAAATACGTTTTAGACTTTTTTTCACAACATGGGTAAATACAATTACTGCACTATTTTTAGTGCGGTAACTACCACTGTACCGTGCAATTGCGGTAAAGACACAGTTCCTGCCAATTTTATTTAGTATTTGTCTTTTTTATAATTTTAAAAAATCTCAATAAAAATTAGAGATTAATAAGTACAACTATTTTTTATTGAGACTAAAACAAGATGAAGAATTAAAAATTACCCTAAAAATTTAGGGATGTCTACTTTTAGTAGTTATTAAAATATTTCATTATCATTAAAGCACTTTGGAAAAAGAGAGGAACAAACGGTATACGACAAAAAACGAGAAAGGTGTTTTTCTTGTTACGTCAAATTCAAAATTCAAAATAAAAAAAAAATTATTTTTTGAACCAAGAATATTTTAATTATTTAAAAATTATTAAATTAAGACATTTTATCATTGAACCTTGAAAAAACACAAATAAATAACAAAAAATATCGGTGTAATAGCGTCTTGTTAAAATTATATGATAACTAAATATTCTTTCTTCGATATTTCAGACTACGAATAAGATATCGAGATACGGTTTTCACTGGCCTATTTAGCTATCATTTCACTACATTTTTATAAAAAAAGTGATAATATTGCATTTAATTTTTAGAGAATTTTGCAATTTTCTGTTATTAGATCAAAAAACGCGCTCTAGCGGCATTACTAAGAACTAGACATATCACAGATAAGACGGATTTGATGGAGCAATAAATTTTTTTTCCAACGAGACCAAGTTTGTAAAATCCGTTTAGTCATTTAGGAGTTACAGCTGTTTATTTAAAAAAACATTGAATTACACCCCACCACTTTATTTTAACAGATACGTCACAAAGTGTTAAACAAAAATTACTCGAGTAAAGCTGAGCTTCACAAAGCATATATTTTTTGGTAACATTTACTGGGTAGATTTCAGTGAAAAACCACTTAAAAAGTTTAAGATGGCGGGTACGCCCCCTAGCGACCATCTTGGAAATCTAAAAATATTTTTCACAGTATTCTTTTCGCCACTTTAGTCATAAAATTTTTTACCGCAAGTCTCCACGACGAATAGTTTCCAAAATACAGCACTTTGCATTCTTATCTGGCCACCCATACGTACAGTACATACACTCCGCTCCCTGCAAATACTATTTAGAAACAGGATATTTAGTGTTATTATGGTTTAAGAATATAAAAACTATATATTTAAAAATTAATTAGCTTTGTTACTTATTTCAGATAAATATAAATAATGCAATTTTAGTCAGTTTGTTTACTTTTAAATTAATTATTTTTGGTGTGTTCTACTATTTGGTAATCCAGCTAATAGTTTTAAAAAATATTTTTTTCATTAATTATGTTTACCAAAGTATTTTATAAACAATGGAAATACAAAAGAAACTTAAAAAAATAACACTTAATTAACAAATGTACTATATTCTACCAATAAGCGAAATGGCCCTATATGTAAGCAATATATTAAAGTTTGTTAAAGCTATGTGTAAACTAAACTAAGGGACCCAACATGGATAGCAATGTATGTGAAAATTTGGTCTTAAATAGAACTTTACGTGCTTAGGCTAGATAATTTAACTAGAAAGATAGACCATTACTTTAATCTCTTTAAGGTCAGGAATAAATTAATTACATTTTTAGAATTTTGCATGGCAAAACAGTTAATTATAACTAAAAAAATATATATAGTCACATTTAATTTTCTGCGGCCGATACCCATGAGTCTTTAAACTATTTATTTAAATCAAAGTTTAATTTTTTTTATTACTGTTTACTTTATTTATACCTAGTATTATTAGAGTAAGACCTAATTGCTTTTATCTTTTAACAAAATATCCAAAAGAAACTAGCAAAAAAAGTAGAAAGAACTATTAATAATAACATAACTATAGGTACTGCGAGTTACTTTAGTTGCCAAATTATACAAGGTGTCCGGAAATAACGTTTGAATAATTCTAGAGGTGATTTTACTAAAAAAAATGCATATCAAAATAGGTCCGCAAATGCGTCATAAGGTCGCTATGGCGATTCAAAGATGGCACCGGGATATAGGTTTTATTTTATATTTCTGAAACCGTTTCAGATAGTTATTTGAGTTTTGGAATATGAATTGTTATTAATAATGGGTACTTTTTGGTATTTTTACTTATTAATTATTTTAATCAGGGGCGTGCCGACAGGGGAGACCTCGATTTAATTTATTCACATTTTTATTAAACGTAATTTTTTTGCAGTTTTCTTTAGCCACTCTGATTTGACGGTATAAATAACATAAAAAAGGTATTATTGTTGAAAACTTTTTAGGCTGGCCGTTTCCGAGAAAACACTCTTTAAAGAAAATCGTACATGCATGGCCATCCAAGCAAAATAGTATTTCGGCATTTTTTGAAAGGCTTAAACATTTTTTTTACACTGCTATTAACACAATTATAATCAAATAAACTTTATTTTTGAACCTTATGTTAAATCCTTTTACCGCAGAAATATGCCGTTTAATAAAAATGTGAACAAATTATATCGAGTGCAAAAAAGAAGTTCCGGATTTTCTAATCCTACTGTACGCTTGCGCGTGACTGTATTATATATAAACAATGTCAGCCTAATTTTGATTATTTTTTTCTGATGTAAAAGCTCACACAATGTGAATAGGTTTTAGACTTTTTATTCACAAACATGCGGTAAATACAATTACATGCACTATTTTTAGTGCGGTAACTACCACTGTACCGTGCTATTGCGGTAAAGACACAGTTCCTGCAATATTCAATTTTGTTAAGTATTTGTCTTTTTTATAATTTCAAAAAATCCCGGTAAAAATAAGAGATTAATAAGTACTACTATTTTTTATTAAGACTAAAACAAGATGAAGAATTAAAAATTACCTTAAAAATTTAAGTATGGCTACCTTTAGTAGTTATTAAAATATTTTATTATCATTAAAGCACTTTGGAAAAAGACAGGAACAAACGGTATACGACAAGAAACGAGAAAGATGTTCTTGGTACGTCAAATTCAAAATTCAAAATAATTTTTTTTAAGAACTAGACATATCACAGATAAGAAGGATTTGATGGAGCAATGAATGTTTTTTCAACGAGTCCAAGTTTGTTAAAATCCGTTTAGTCGTTTAGGAGTTACAGCTGTTTATTTAAAAAAACATTGAATTACACTCCACCACTTTATTTTAAAGATTCTCAAAGTGTTAAACAAAAATTACTCGAGTAAAGCTGAGCCAAAAAGCATATATTTTTGGTAAATTTTTGGGTAGATTTAATGAAAAATCACTTAAAAAGTTTAAGATGGGGAGCCCCCAGCACCACCTTGGAAATCTAAAAATATTTTTCACAGTATTCTTTGCCACTTTAGTCATAAAATTTTTTACCGCAAGTCTCCCGACGAATAGTTTCCAAAATACAGCACTTTATTCTTATCTGGCCACCCCGTACAGTACATACATCCGCTCCCCAAATACTATTTAAAAAAAGGATATTTTTGTTATTATGGTTTAAGAATATAGAAACTATATATCTTAAAATTAATTTTTTTGGGGTTACTTATTTCAGAAAATATAAATAATAAAATTTTGGGTCAGTTTTTTTTTTTTAAATTAATTATTTTTGGTGTGTTAAAATTATTTGGTCATCCAGCTAATAGTTTAAAAAAAAAAAATTTTTTTTTCATTAATCATGTTTACCAAAGTATTTTTAAAAACGGAAATACAAAAGAAACTTAAAAAATCCACTTAACAAATGTACTATATTCTACCAATGGGCGAAAAAGGACCTACATGTAAGCAAATAAAAGTTTGTTAAAGCAAACCAAGGAACCCAACATGGATAGCAATGTATGTAAAAAATTTGGTCTTAAATAGAACTTTCTTGCTTGGGGGTTTTAGATAATTTAACTAGAAAGATAGACCATTACTTTAATTTTTTAAGGTCAGGTATAAATTAATTACATTTTTAAATTTTGAATGGCAAAACAGTTAATTATATAATATATATATATTATATATATATATATAAAAAAAAATATATATATATATATATATATATATATATATATATATATATATATATATATATAAAAAATATATATATATATATATATATATATATATATATATATATATTTATATATATATATATATAAAATATATATATATATATATATATATATATATATATATATATATATATATATATATATATATATATATAAATATTTTTTTTTCTTGAACCATTTTAATATATTTATTTTTTTTTCGTTTTTGTTGGGTTTGGGGTTCACCATATTAAACAAAATTGTTAAAACCACCCTGGGTATTTCAATTTTTACCTGAAAACCATAAAAAAAAGCGTTTCAAACTTTCTCACAAACACTAAAAATATTGGTTCATTTTAAAAAATAAAACAAAATTAATAAATTGAACCGTGGACAATTTCAAAATTCCTTTGGAATTAATATCAGATGTTTGTTTAAGAATGTGTGGTTTTATTTTGTATTAACGATGGATGGCATTTTTTTTATACTTAGGATATTTTTTTATCAAATTCTTTACTTTATTATATTATCAAATTTTGAAATATTAAGAGGAGGATATTAGGAAATTTATTTAAAAGGATATACTATACGGGATTATAAATTATTTAATCAAGTTTGTGTAAATATGGCTGAGTCCTGCAATGTCAGTCCTATTATTTATTGCATTGTTACATTTTTTAATTTCGATCATCTCTTTTGATTTGTAATTTGTAATAGTTTTGGTCTTTATCAATTATTTTCGTTTCGTTATATTTAAAATCGTGTTTTTGTTCTGTTATATGTTTATTTAGTGCTGTTTGTGCATTCTTCGTATATTTATGTCCGTTTAATCTGTTTTAAAATAGCTGACTAGTCATTCCAATATACTGGGCAGGACAGTTTCACACGCGATGGAATACACGACGTTTGACTGACCATTATCGGTGTTGGGCTTTTTTAATTTAGTAAAGAGAGAATTAATAGTGTTTTGTGTTTTATGGCAAACTACTATGTTATGTTTGTTAAGAATACTATTAAGTTTTTCTGATAATTCTTTGTGTAAGGTAGTGGCACATATTTGGTTTGGTTTTGTTCAATTTTAATATTGTTGGTAGTTAAATTGTTATAAAACTTGTAAGTTCGTTTTTTTATTATCTTATTTATCTTTTCCTTAAAATTGTTTTGCATTAAGATTTTCCTAACTTTATCAAGAGCCCTTGGTCTAAATTCTGGAGAAGTTAAGGTGATGGCACGGTCTGTCAGACCAATGATAACACTTATTTTTAGCGATTTGGAATGGTGAGTAGAAATTTAAATATCGTCCTGACCAAGTTGGTTTTGTATACCATTCGGTGAGTAATTTGTTGTTATTTCTTATAAGCGTCATGTCTAAAAAGTTAATTTTGTTGTTACTTTCTAATTCCGATGTAAATTGCAACTTGGGGTGAAATTTATTAAATTCGTTGAGAATTTCGTTCGTTTTGTCGTTGGGGACAGCAACTAAGCAGTCATCGACAAATCTTTTAAAAAAAGTTATATTAAAATTTATCCTTTCCAGTACATTTTCTTCTAGGAACTCCATAACCAACTGAGCAACTACGGAAGAGATTGGAGAGCCCATGGCGCATCCCTCTAGTTGTTTATAGAATACATTCTTCTTAAACAAACATCTGATATTCAAGCTACGTGCCAGAATCTGTGATATTAATTGTTTATAATTGCATCCATCGTTTTTTGTTCAATTTTATTAATTTTAGATTGTTATTGTTTTTTAAAATGTAACCAATATTTGTTAAGTGTTTTGTGAGTTATATATGTAATTTATGTATAACGTCAATTTTAATATTTTTATGTGATTTTCAGAATGAATAAAAAATTTGAAAATGACCCAAACTAGGGTCGAAACGTCATTTAACTAACTTGTTGTTTAATATGGTGAACCTAATCCCAACAAAAACGAAACAAAAAATATATATATATATATATATATATATATATATATATATATATATATATATATATATATATATATATATATATATATATATATATATATATATATATATATATATATATATATATATATATATATATAGAAAAATCTGAAACCAGAGTAGTGGAAATGCAGTCAATTGAAAGGCCACTTTAAGTAATTAACTCTTTATTGAAAAAGTCGAGCTTTCGGAAAACTTTTTCCCATCATCAGGACAATCTAAAAAATAAAAGAAAATGATTCTTGTTAGTGAAACCAACAAAAATAATTCTTCTTTTACAAAGTTCTTACCATATGTGAGTTGAAAACATGAAACAGGTTTAATAGCAATGAAGAACAAAACTTCATTACATTCCTCTTTAAACTACATTGACTTTAACTTAGTTTTAGCACGTGGATGTTGCCACCGTGTTACTAACAAGACTTTTACGGAGTGAAAGAAATATAATAAAAAGCAAAAGAATTTATAGTTAAAAAACTTACAAAAAACAAGTATGGTTTAAAAACTTAACGACCAATGAGCGCTGTCAGTTGAACAAGAAGTAAGAAATTTGATATAATGATTTTAAAAAAATTTGGATTTTCCATTTTTGGGTTTGGACATCAAGGCCGCATCTTGCATAACTGACAGAGCCATCTGTCGTGGTGCCTAGGTAATTATTTATACACTGCTCACAATTAAGGTAATTATTTATACACTGCTCACAATTAAGAGTTTGCAGATACATTATTGTATTTAAAAATGAATACCATTTACAAAGGTTTAAAATTAATAGAATGTAATATGTATGTACCTACAAAATGCAAAGTTCAGATGCTTATTATTGAATCTAACGAAATATTGTTATTGTTTTTTTGGTACGAGAGAATACAATTATAAATGGAGCTAAGATTTTGGATATCACTCCTTTTATTCATAGATTTTGGTTGTAAGTAAATATGTACCATTTCTAGGAAAGTTCTTTTGTACCAATTGTCAGCTCTATCTAAAATTATTGCATTCTGCCAGTCCATAGCGTATATAATTATATTCTCTCGTACCAAAAAAACAATAACAATATTTCGTTAGATTCAATAATAAGCATCTGAACTTTGCATTTTGTAGGTACATACATATTACATTCTATTAATTTTAAACCTTTGTAAATGATATTCATTTTTAAAATACAATAATGTATCTGCAAACTCTTAATTGTGAGCAGTGTATAAATAATTACCTTAATTGTGAGCAGCGTATAAATAATTACCTAGGCACCGCGACAGATGGCTCTGTCAGTTATGCAAGATGCGGCCTGTGATGTCCAAATCTTAAAAATGGAAAATCCAAAGTTTTTTAAAATCATTATATCAAATTTCTTACTTCTTGTTCAACTGACAGCGCTCATTGGTCGTTAAGTTTTTAAACCATACTTGTTTTTTGTAAGTTTTTTAACTATAAATTCTTTTGCTTTTTATTATATTTCTTTCACTCCGTAAAAGTCTTGTTAGTAACACGGTGGCAACGATCCACGTGCTAAAAACTAAGTTAAAGTCAATGTAGTTTAAAGAGGAATGTGAATGAAGTTTTGTTCTTCATTGCTATTAAACCTGTTTCATGTTTTCAACTCACATATGGTAACAACTTTGTAAAGAGAAATTATTTTTGTTGGTTTCACTAACAAGAATCATTTTCTTTTATTTTTAGATTGTCCTGATGATGGGAAAAGTTTTTCCGAAAGCTCGACTTTTTCAATAAAGAGTTAATTACTTAAAGTGGCCTTTCAATTGACTGCATTTCCACTACTCTGGTTTCAGATTTTTATATATATATATATATATATATATATATATATATATATATATATATATATATATATATATATATATATATATATATATATATAATATATATATATATATATATATATATATATATATATATATATATATATATATATATATATATATATATATATATATATATATATATATATATATATATATTATATATATATATATATATATATATATATATATATATATATATATATATATATATATTTATATATATATATATATATATATATATATATATATATATATATATATATATATATATATATATATATATATATATATACAAAGATTCCAAATTCTTGGGGATTCGGTCTAGGGCTGAGTAAAACTCTTTTTTTACGAAACGCCGAGCTTTCAAATTTATTTTTTCCTTTTTTAAGGCTACAATATAAAAGAAAAATCTTTTACAATCAAAAAATTAATCTACAAATGCAACTTATTGTTTTAAAACGATAAAAATATATAATAAAATATAACAATAAAACTTACGTGCAAAGTAAGTTTTCTTAAGGCTAGAGTCATTATAAGAAACATAATCAATTTATTGTTTTACATCCTAGTGCTCATAATTTTTAAATTTAAATTTTTTTTAACATTTATACATTTTAGTGTTTTCTAGAACATCTTGAAAAATACTGTTAAGTTAATAAATATCGAAATCAATAGCAGTAGTGGTATTATCAGGACAACATTCCTTTGTAGGGTTTTTTTCTTTTTTTTGTTATTTCGTCGAAAAAATATGTATACAGTGTGCATGTCGGAAATTTTACAGAAAATTTCTTTAAAAATTATTTAGGATTTTTTTCTTTCTTTATATTTTATTATACAATTATTATAAAAATAAGGATGGATACAAAAAAAGTTCTTTTCCTAAATTAATTATCGTTTTGTTTTAAGTTTTCTAATAGACTAGAATAAATTATGCTTAGATCGTCAATATCTTTTCTTTTATTCATGCAACAACTATCCAGGAAAATCTCCACCATTTCTAAAAACTGTCTTTTGTTTTTGTTCTTTTCTGTATTAAGTACTTTTGCATTAGCAAAATCTATGTTATGATTGGTCATAAGGACATGTTCTGATAGGGTACATGTTTTTTTATTGAGTCTGCAATCGCTCTTATGTCTGGTAATGCGTTGCTGTAAAACAGTGGAGGTTTGTCCTATATAGTTACTGTTGCATTCTGTGCATTGAAGAATAAACAACTTCGATTTATTTAAATCACTATCTGTATCTTTTTGCCTGGAAAAAGTGTTTCCAATTTTTAAAATTTGTTTTCCACTTATTTTAAGGCCTGTATGTTTAGTTAAAATTTTTGCTAATTTGTGAAAAGTTTCACCGCAATATGGTAGTGAAAAATAATAAGAGGGTTGATTCTCAGTTGATAAGGCACTAATATTTCGGGAAATGTTAGTTGGTTGGTTATTATTGGATAAAACAGATGAGCTTTCTAGAGAAATAGCCAAACTGTGTTCTTCTTCAGAACAATAAACACAGTTTGGCTATTTCTCTAAAACTCATCTGTTTTCAATATAACCAACCAACAACTTTCTCGAAATATTAGTGCCTTATCAACGAGTCAACCTCTTTATTTTTCACTACCTATTGGGTGAAACTTTTCACAAATTAGCAAAATTTAACAACTTTAAAAAAGTGGAAAACAAATTTTAAAAATTGGAAACCAGGCTAAAAAACTAGATGTGTTTAAATAAATCGAATGTTTTTACTCCTTCAATGCACAGAATGCAAAGTAACTAATAGGACTTCCATTTTTACACAACGATATGCAAAAATATTGAATTAATAAAAACATGTACCAAATTTATGCATAACATAGATTTTGCTAAGCAAAGTACCTAATACAAAAATAAAAAAACAAAAGATTTTTTTAGAAATGATGTGGTATTGTTGATAAAAAGAAAGATATTGACGATCTAACATATTTATTACAAAACTTAAAAAAAACATTTAAGGAAAGAAATTTTTTGTATCCACCCTTTATTTTATAATAATGTATAATAAAATAAAAAGAAAGAAAAAATCCTAAATATTTTAAAAGAATTCTTAAAATTTCCAAACAATATATATTTTTCGACGAAATAATAAAAAAAAAAATTTCCATATCTATTATATTTCGATATGTATTTTATTAACATTTTTGATTCTAGAAAACAAAAATTAAAATGTTAAAAAAAATTAAATTCAAAAATTTGATCTGGATAATAAAAAAAATTGATTGTTTCTTATAATGACTCTAGCCTAGAAAATCACTTTGCGTGGGGTTGTTTATTTTATTATATATTTTTATGGTTTTAAAACAGTAAGTTGTTTGTAGATTATTTTGATTAAATTAATTTACGAAAAGAAAATAAATTTCGAAAGCTCGGCGTTTATAAAAGAGTTTTTTACGGGAATCTTTGTATTCAACTAGTCGGTCAAGACTACCCTTCCACATATATATATATATATATATATATATATATATATATATATATATATATATATATATATATATATATATATATATATATATATATATATATATATATATATATATATATATATATATATATATATATATATATATATATATATATATATATATATATATATATATATATATATATATATATATATATATATATATATATATATAGCAAAATCCAATATTGGGGTATCGATCAGGTGGGCTTAAGAAAAACTCTTTTCTACTACGCCGAGCTTTCGGAAAACTTTATTCCTTTTTCAAGGCTACAATACAGAGACAGTTTGTTAAGATAAAAAAAAATTTCTTTTATACAAGAAAAAATTATAGTTAAAAACAGAGTGATTTTAACAAAAACAAATATAAAAATCTATAACTTACGTGCAAAGTGAGTTAATTGTGAAGCAATCTTATAGAACTTATCAAAATTCCCCATTTATCGAGTATAATTTATAAATACAACACATGTTATTTTTTATGATTGATCAACAAAAGTTGACCGACATTTTGTTGTCCGGTTCATTGGTTAGAACCACATGTAGCAGGTCTGCTTTACAATTAATTACTGGAGGTAGAAGGGGATGGCTGAACTGAAAGGTACGTAAATGTGACATGCCCAGTGTCAACTGAAAAGGAAAAAATCGCGCGCGCACCTATACCATTGGTGGCGAGTAAGTACTTTTATTTTAATTTTTATGTATTTCTTTTTTCTTTTCCTTTTTAACTATTATTGTAATGTCGGCCTCAATAGGGTGCCAATACTTCTCTCTCCTTTTTACTTCCCCCTTGTGCCCCTGAAAGATTATGTTTCGCTCTCACTTGTCTGTCACCCAAGTGTAGCCGACGCAACATATATTCAAAAAAACTAGAAAGATTTTTTTTTTTTTTTTTTTTTTAATAGAAACCAAACAACACACTGAAAACTTTAAAAAAATTCCCAAGAACATTAGAAAACTTTAAACAAGAAAAGATATTAAATGAAATTTCCACTTTTTTTTAACCTTTAATTAAAATTTCTTTTTAAAATTAATATATTACATACACTTGTCTGTCACCCAAGTGCATCTTTTTTCTATCAATTATCATACTCTTGTTTATTTAACAAAAAAGAAACCAACCCGTCACTCGTCTGTCACACAAGCGCCGTTGTTGGCTGTTAACCACGTCAAAATTCTATGTTGAAAACGGCAAGACTCCCCATTGATGTAGAGAACCGGAGACACACTTCCCTTAGAAGGCATTCGACTGTCCAGCAGCCCCCTTGTCACATGAAGGCTGCTCGACAGTGCAAATACAGACCGTATTCAACCATCTCTTGTTTTTACATTTTTTTAACCATGACTTAATCTGTTAATTCAAACAAACACTAAATAATCAATCAATAGGCGTAATCTTGAATTAAAAAGAGTCATTATCTAAATTTAATTCTATAGGGTGCCCTTTTTTTATTATGCCTATATTTTTCAAACATTCTTTTAAATAATTATGTTAAAAAAGAAATAATAAAATGCCACAGAAAAATCGGAAAAAGGCTGGTCAAAAAACAAAAAAGAAACTAGACACATTTAATAAATAAATAAACAAACTAAAACTAAGTACAATTACTAACTAAATGTTAAATTACACTTGTTTCCTTTTACAACAGCATCATGTTCTTATGCCTTGACCTATGCCATAAATTAATTTGTTTTAGAGTTTAAATATTATATAAATATATTTATTTTTTCAATTATTATACTGATTTAATTATTTTAATGGAAATATCAATACTATTTACGCGATCTTTGATTTGAGCTTTAAATGAATTTAAAAATACGCGCCTCGATACCCGGATTACGCTCATCGCGCTCGAGGGAAACCGATCTGAATCTCTTGCCGGTTGCGGCGTTGCCAAGTGGTTGTTCACGGCTTGTAGTGAAGTAGGGCTGTGTCAGAGCCATTGACAATTTCCTTGCTAGCTATTAGCAAACTTTTCCAGTAAACGTAATTAATTTTATGATTAAAAAACGTAACTAGTTCGAGGCCTGAAACTGACTGACCATCGATTGGTAACCCATACCCCCGAGAATATTGTGTTCTTGTAATTCGTTACTGCTAATTGCGTTTTTTTTTTGTTTTTTTTTTGCATTTTCCCTTCTTATATGTTCAAGTAATGGTTTAATTGTTAGCATATATTTGACACCTATGTTTCCTATATGGATTTGTTAGCTGAATGATTTTTGCAATATTTGCTCGTCTAGTGCTTTAAATTTGCTTTTTAACTTTGAATATCCCAAAAGATTCAGTATTTTTTTTTCTTTAATTTTAATGTTCAGTCCGTTAAATTTAAGTCGAGAACCACCAAAAGTTAGATGATTGGTAGCTTAATCTGTATGTTTTAAATAAATTCGATCGTACTCGTTAAACTATAAAGCCGTTCAAATATTCTTTAGGTAACGGATCACACTGACCTAAATATTGCCTTAAGGACTCCTCCGCAATGCTATCAATCTGAGAAGGGTTATATTGAGGGTTAACTCTAAAGTCATCATCAAAATAACTTTCTTCAAAGTTAAGTTCATATATAGTTCTGTTTAAATCAGTTTCCTCCCCTTTGTACATAATCTGATTCATTGATGAATTGCCTTTTTGTGCCTTACAATCAATAGGATTATCCATATCCATATCCTTATATTCTTCTTCTCTTTAAGCAGCTAGTTAAGCGAAAATTTGTTCTTAAATAGGACGGGTAAATTTAAATGGGGATCATGGTTTTTTTTATTACTGTTGGGCAAAAGTTTTTCTTTGACGCCTCTTTTCGTAGTTAGGTGTAAATGGTGTAGATTGTTTATCACACTATATTTGTTGTATTGATTTAAATATTAGTTTTCCAGCGAGAGTCTCAGCAGCATAACGAAATAATGGAAGCTATAGCTTTTGGGAAAACTGAAAGCGGTATATATTTATGACCTTACAAAGGTGGTCTACGCATATATTTAAAGCCTTATAAATACACATAAACACGTTTTATCTATTTAGTTTTAATCCAACCATCATGCATACTTTTAGTTTAAGTCATAAAAGTTTCATTTTAAAAGCTACTTTTACATTCCCCTTATAATTTGAGAGATGAAACCAGCGAGTATAAGCCTACATTTTATGTTTGTAGCATAACTTTGAAAATTTTCACTGAATCGTATAAAATAACGGCAATAAATGATTATCTACACTAATTTTTGGAAAAAAAATGAGAGCAACAAAAATTTTAATTGTACCCTAAGTCGAAAGGGACCCTTAACACGGTCAAGTGAAAGCTTGAATGTTTGCATATAGTTGTAAAGTCAAATCTAGTTGACTTTACTAGGGAAAATTATTTTGGAAAGTTGTAATAATTTTAAAATATCTTTTTAGAGCCAAATATTTAAGACGTATCTTATATAACTGTAAATATTTTAAAAATGAATGTGATTAAGATCGAGTTTAATATCGTCACAGGAGTTTATAGACATTAAGTTTATTCACACCATACATCAATTTTTACCATCAGGATCAGCTGTTTTAAAAATAATAGAATATTTTTAAAATTTGATTTATACGCCTGTATCTACGATAGTTAACAGCAACACACAAAAACTTATCTATTAAAATAGTAAATTCATTGACTTCTAAGAAGAAGTTATTACTGAATGATTGCATTTAAATATAAAAATATATGGATACATATTTTGTGTTCTGTTTGTCAGTATATCACAAACTCCTTCAAAGACTACACTTAACTTGGTTGTCAAACACCACATCAATAATATTATTAATATTAAACAATTGTCCAAAAATAACCAAGTAGCATTTGTACCTAAGAGTAAAAATTGTTCATCAAAGCGAAAATATTGCAACGTGAAAACAGCTTTATTGTAGCAGTTTAACTAAAAACTTTCGCTAAATGCTACTTAAATAAATGAAGCTAAGCAGCAGAAAATATAAACTTTTAAAAAATCATGCGCCTCATTGTAAAGAATTCAGGACATAGTCATTTGCCGTACTCCAACTTCTTTAAAAATAATGATGAAATTCGCACACCGGTATAACAAATCAATATATACACCCAACTCTGAGCAAGCCATATTTATTTAGAAGGAAGGCTTTCAAAAAGAAGCTGATGCAGCAGTTTAAAACACAGCAAAACTTGTACATAACTTTTTCATTCACCTCTTTGAAAAAAAATCGTCTTGAAATTGGTGAAAAAGTTATTGACTCGATTAGATAACCTTAAATAGCAGCAACCATAAAAGGATATATTTCTTACAATAAACATAAAAATGCTGGTTAAAGTATTGATGGTCATTGTACTTGCGCTATAGTTGACCCAACCACCAGAAGTTTTAATGTTTGTATTCCTCTTAAAACACTACTAGGATTTCCTAAAGATTTTAAAAAAATACCCATGAATGTGAAACACAAACTGGCGCTAGTAAGAAGCCCTTGTGTCATAAATACTGTTATTAACAGTACCGAGGGAGAAAAAGTAGGAGTTGATACTGATAAGATTGTTAGGAAGCTACCACATATTACAGTATCCAATGCTTAACTGCTAGAACTTTTCAAGCATGTTGAAAATGGAACCGGATTGGCTTTCAGTTTTAGTAACTGGGAGCTTGCAGAACATCTTTTAGTATAAACTGAAAAACAACTTTTATGGACTATAAAGACTTTGGTGCCAGTGAAAAGATCTAGATGGGTAATTTTCGGTTTTTAAACAGCTTAAAAGGATAATACCAAGAGAAATAGTAGCTTTTTTGATCATTGTAATGTATTAAATGTGATCCTTCATTTAAATTCGGAAATTTATCCCTATGATTATTTAATTTTTAGGTTTAAAGAGGACTAATACCTACTCTTTATGAAATGTATTCTAAATTTTAAGAAAGCTACTACGAGAAAAAAAACGAACTACTTTTAACTCCCAAAAACTTTAAAAAGTATGCACCCTCAATCGTAATTGATTGTTTAAGGCAGAATGAAATACTAAAATATGGTAATATTGATAGACAACCAGAGATTGAAACAAATGAAAATTTTCGCACAAAAACAAAGTGTGCCTGTCCGTAGTTGTAAAACAAATGTTTTTTATTTAAAAGCTACCAACTAATGCAATTCGGCCTTAAATGCATTGTTATCTGTTAGACATATTTGATGTTAAAATTTTTGTTGTTTGTGTTCGTTTAGTTTTGTTAGTACTTGCAAAGTTTTATTTAATGATAGTAATTATTATACTTTATTGTTTTTTCTTTTTTAATTTTGCTAAATATTTCATTTTTATTTACTGGTTTATTACCATTTTGATATATTTTTTCCATTAGTTTCTGTAAGTGTAAAGAAAATATTTACTTTAGGTAAATATTTTAAAAGCAAGTAAGTTTAAATAGGATAAAGAATCACGTTTTTCTCCAACCGTCAAAAAATGTTGACATTTTTGTACTATTTTCAGGTGCAAAAGCTATCAATTCTCATACCATCCAAAAATCTGCTCGTTGCTTAGGAACACTTTTAATCCTAGAACTAAAAGTGCTACTTTTAATCCTAGAATTAAAAAAACGATTTTTGAATAACTAAATGTATTAATTTTGACTTGGTTGAAGAAAAAATTGTATATATCATACGGACTAAAAGTGCTTATTTTTACTCGCAATGTGCACTTTTAATCCTAATAATATAATATACTATTGTAAAAAATTTAGGCGGGTAATAAATATAATAAATTTTATTTTTAAATATTTGTCGAAAGGACTACACAGGATTAAAAATCCCAACGTTTTTGCAAACATATCTTTAAATTTAAGTTAATCTTACTGTATCCTAAATTATTATTTAAATTGTATCCAGAATCAGCTAAATCCCAATTTACATGCAGATGATTAGAGCCCGAGGCCTTTGGAAATATTTAATTTCTATATGTCTTTGTAACCACTAAAGGGATCCAAAGAGGGGTTTTCCCAAATTAGATCCAATCATGGGGATGTTTTATATAATTTAGAATAATTTAAGTATGTAAGATTTAAAATAGTATCTTAAAATTACAAAAAATGTTATCTCTTTTTTTATAATAGATTGTTTTTGTATATTGGTTTGTTGGGTCTACATTTTTTACATACAAATAACTTAAATATATTCTACCAATTTGCAGTAAAATAACTTCTCTTAAGATAATGTATTCTGAACCTAAAACGATTTTGGCCAAAGGTTATTCATTTTTTTTTGTTAAAGTAGCTATATATTTTTTAAACCTTACCCAAACTAAATAAACTTTAAGTGTAAAGATATATAATAGCATTTATAATATTTTAGTAAAGTTTACTAGATAATACTGCTACAAACCTTAAATTTTTCATACATTAAATACCACACAAACTAAGTTATTATATGTTAAAGAGTTGTTTACACTTAGAAAATATGTTTAATTTAATCGCTTTTTCGTTACAAGGCCTTTAAGCAAAAAAAACTAAAGCAACGAATTTAAATATTTACAATTAAAGCCGTAAAGATGTCTGAAATCCTAAAAAGAGTGCTCTTATAGTAGCTTTAAAGGCTTAAGTTGAATAAAATGTTATTATCAACTTTTTGAAATAAAAATAAAGAATAAACTTTATTTTTAACTTTAATTATCTTAACTTGTATTAAATATTAAATTTAAACTTGGATCAAAGCATCCAATAAATAGGTATTTAAAAGATTATTTTTTTAATTTAGTAAAGACAATTATTTTTTCAACGAGTAAAGAATAAAATATTTTTGAGAAGGATAAAAAAAAGAATGTGTAATGAAATTTTTTTCTACAATGTTATTGACGCACGTACAAAATTATCTTGGAAATTAAAATTAAGAAACTATATATTAAGTAGTAATGTAAGGTATTTACTGAGATAAGTTGCTTTAAAATTACAGGATCTCCAAATTGTTAGAAAGTTTTGGGTTACATTTTGAGAGATATAGATAGAGAGAGGCCGCTCGCTTATTCGGATTTGGCCGTCAGATTAGCAGCTCCGAACAACTCCCGACGTATTAGACTAATGCATTGGCCATTTACTATAATAGTAGGAGAGTAAAAAAAATTAAGTAGGCTTTTCAGGCACTTGGAAAATTTGTGTTATTGTCCTTAAAGGACCCTAAACATAAAAGTCAAGGCAAGGATTAGTAGGGGGACGCTACCCTTGAGCCAGACCTTTATTTATTTTATTTTATTTTATTTTATTTTAAATAATATACGGGATGCCCCATTTATAAATTTACATTCTCAAAATAAGATAACAGCTATAACTATAATTAGTTCTATGGACAGGCATAGAGAAAACTTTATTCTTTCTTAGAGTTCGGTGTGGTACCTTAAGAGAGATTTGACTAAAAAGTTGGGGACAGTCGATATGACCGTTAATTAATTTATAAATGAACTACAAGTCGGAAAATCTTCTTCTGTCCTCAAGTGATAGAAGATTAAGGTACAGTTGGACATCTTCAATTCTATCTGTCCTATGAAGTTTATAGGCGCAGTATTTTATAAACTTCAGTTGAACTCTCTCAAGTTGGTCCTTATAGATGTTGTAAAATGGTGACCAAACAACCGAAGCATATTCCAAGTGGGATCTCACAAAAGAGACATACAGCAAACGAAGTGAGCTCACAGACAGATCACCACCCACTCTGAAAATAAAGCCCAACATTCGATAAGCTTTACCTGTTATGTACCCCAAATGTTCCCTAAAAGAGATTTCAGAGTCGAAATAAATCCCCAAGTCCCGAACTGAATCCACAGCACTTAGCTCTTGATCCCTAATTTTATAAGCCGTCGCCTCATACTTTTTGTTGTGTTTGAAAAAGCTTATAGAAGAGCACTTAGCAGCGTTTAGGGATAATCCATTAAACTCAGACCATCCTGCAAAAGAATTTAAAGACTCTTGAAGTATTCTAGAGTCTCGGTAGTCATCAATAATTCGAAACAGTTTCAAATCGTCAGCATAAAGCAAATAATCACAGTCCCCAATGTAATTATCAATATCACAAAGAAACAAGTTAAACAACATAGGGGCACAGTGGCCACCCTGAGGCACTCCAGAGGTTACGACAAGGCTACCCGATTCAAAATTTCCTATCCCAACCTTCTGAGTTCTTCCAATTAACATACTCTGGAACCATTCCACTGTTTTATCACTAAATCCGATCGCCCGAAGCTTGGCTACAAGCAAGTTATGATTCACCCTGTCAAATGCCTTAGAGAAGTCCGTATAGACCGCATCCACCTGGTGTCCTCTCTCCAATGCATTCAGAAGGGCTGTCTCATACGATACCAAGTTAGAAATGGTAGACCTGCCTAAAACAAAACCATGCTGACGAGTGTCGATGAATTTTTTACATTGCCAGCCTAGTTGATCATACACAAGGCCGTCAAGTAGTTTGAGAATTGCAGATTGCTTGGAAATGCTCCTATAATTATTTACATATTCCCTCTCCCCTGATTTAAAAATAGGAATTATAAAGCTCTCCTTTCAGATCCCCGGAAGCTCACCTTCTGATAGTGACTTATTAAATAATAGCCATAGTGGTCTTGAAATGCTTAACCTAAGGTTACATAACAAATACTCAGGTATGTTATCAGGTCCTGATGACAATTTTAAAGGTAAATGCGCAATTTTATGAAAAACATTAGACAGACTAAGAGAACCAATCTAAAAATCAAAACAATTATTAACCCTATAATCAGACACAGTTGCATCACTGCTGCTATAGACCGTTGAGAAATACTCACAGAAAAGGTCAGCAATGTCCTGCCCACCGTTCGCCACTTTGTTGTCATAGTACATGCAGTTGGGCAGTTCATGTGACCTCCTCTGAGAATTCACAAATGACCAAAAATGTCCAGGATGCTCAGAAATACCACGCTTAGCTCTTTCTATAATGAGTGCATAATCCCTCTGTATTAAAGTTTTACATTTAGATCTAAGATTAGAGAACCGTGCATAGTGAGTCTGAGATCCTGATTTTTCCCACTGAATACTTGCAAGATAATTATTAAGAGATGTAAAATCTGAATTTCTGTAATCAAGATATGGAATTTCGTATTTTACCGGTTTGGTTTGCACAACATCAATCTGACATACATAAGCGCTATGGTGTATGCTACAAGCTAGTAACAAATCATCAGCTAGAGTTACAAATGCACTTCTTATATGACTGAAAACTGGATCTAGGTATACATTACGACTATTAGGTATTGTAATAAGTTGGTTAAGATTTAAAAATGCAAAGTTCTCAGCAAGTAATTTAGCTTGATTTCCCGGAGGACAGTCTACCCGAAGTCCATGTTCATCATTGCTCCATTCAGCCTTAGGCAGGTTGTAGTCCCCAATGAGAATAAGACTGGCAGATGGACATTCAGGGCATATCTGTTCAACAGCCTCACAATGATGAACATATAATTCACCACTACCACCTGGCGGTATATAGACTCCGCCAAAAATTAGCTGAAAGGAGCCTTGTTTAATAAATATAATAAATAAAAATTGTAGTTTGTTTTTATTAACCTAGAGCACAGATTCTTCTTTACAAAAATAATGACTCCCCTTCCCCTCTTGTTATCACTAGTTAGCTCTGTCCTATCAATACAAAATGAGGTAAAGCCTTTAACACAAATCTCAGCATCAGCAACCTTACCATTTAACCAGCTCTCAGTCAATAAAATTACGTCATAATCACAAAGAGAAATAGCTAGTCTTAAGTCTTTAATTTTTGTTTTCATGCCACCAACATTTTGATAATACAAATTCAATGGGGCTAGTGCATGTTTTTTGAGGATATAATGGGATCATGTTTAGGAATCCTTTAAGGACAATTACACGAATTTTTAAAGTGCCCCAAGAACCTATTCAAAATTGTTCATTAGCTCTCGGACTAGTAGGAGAGCCGGTGAACAGTTTAGGCTCTTGAGGCAGGGGAAAAGTTTATGTAATTGTCCTTGAAGGACCCCTAATCAAATAGGTCAAAGTCTGGTTGAAAGATAGCGGCACCCTACCAACCCTTGAATTAAAAAAAATTAAGGGTTAGTGTTGAGCAACGTAAACATAAACATACTGCTTTGTCATTATGACAATAATTAATAAAAACAAAAAACTGGCTATTTCATGATGCATGCTTTCTAGCCGTTGCAAGAAAGTATAAAAGAAGAAATTGCTGCTAGAACCATTAATTTGTTTCTGCGCATTTAATTTAGAGTCACATTTAAATTACCAAATTATGGCTCAAAACTAAAATTTTGTTATAATTTATAAACTAGTTCTGACAATCACAAAAAAAAAAAAACTGGGAAAATATAAATGTACTTCTAACAGCAAAATATAAATGTGACAAATCTAATTTTGACTATGTTTTATTTAGTAATAATAAAATTATAAATAAACAAAAAATAAGTAAAGAAATAAATAATCATTTTATAAATGTTGGTCCAAAGTTGTCACAACAAATTCCATAAGTGCTAATACCAAAAGAAAAACGAAATTTGAAGTCCATTTTTTTAATAGAAAATAAAATTACCAATGAAGAAAATATTAAAGAAATAATTGATAATTTAGATCCAAGAAATGCGTGCGGATTTAATGATATTAGTGTTAAAGTTATTAAAACAGGCAAAATTAAATTTTTGCCAATTCTTACGTATTTGGTAGAATTATCTTTTAAAACATCTGTTTTTCCAGAACAAATGAAATTAGCAAAAGTATAACCTCTATTTCTGTTTTTTCAGTACTTTCAGAAATTTTAGAAAAAATCATGAACACAAAATTAATAAACTTTTTAGAAAATCAGAAACTCCTTTCCGAAAATTAATATACTTTTCGTAAATTTAGTGATACGGAGGCAGCAGCAATAGATCTTACCACAGATATTTACTTAAATATAGATCAGAATAAGAAATGTGCCCTGTTTTCCTTAGATTTATGCAAAGCTTTTGATACGGTTAACCATAATATATTACTTCAAAAATTGTTTAATATGGCAACACGAGGAATTTATTGTTGATTTGCAAATTATTTAAAACAAAGAAAACAATCTGTTAAAATTGAAAAAAATAATAGTTCCTCAAAAATAATTTCTGTTGAATACCACAAGGATCTATTTTAGGCCCAGTACTATTTATAATATATATATAAATTCTACGTGTCCAATAAAATTAAAAGGTACTATAAAATTGTTTGCCGAGGATAAAAACAATAATTATTCTAATACTATAAAATTTTAAGGATTATATATTCATAAAAACTTAGGTTATATAAAACATATAGAATATCTTTGAAATTATTAATCACCTTTAATAAGCGTTTTGTTCAAGATTCAAAATTATATACCCTTAAAATTGCTAAAAAGTATTTATTATAGTTTAATACACTTAAAACTACAATATCTAATTTCAATATGGGGTTCAGCAAACTTAAAAATATTAACACCTTTAAAAATACTTCAAAATAAAATTATTAATTGTATTTATCAATTACCATATCTTGAACTAAAAATCAATTTGTACAAACCAAATAATTATTTTGATATTAATTATAAATACAAATTAAAAATATGTATATTTATTTATCCCTCAATTTAAAAGAAAAAAAATTAAATATGATACACAAAAATATTAGTAACTTACATGGGCATAATATTAAACAAACGGATTTAGTAGAAACACTTTTAATTTAAAGAAATTTTGGAATAAGATCAATACTCCATAACGAAATAAAAAGATATAATAATTTATAATAAGAATTAAAAAAAAAATAAAAAAAAAGAATTAAAAAAAAATATATTATTTTTTAAAATACCTATAAAAAAATATTTTCAAATTAATTTGACTGTTTTTTTAATGAGTATTTGTTAAACTTATTTATTGTTATTTTTTTAAAATATTATATTTTCTGTAATAAACTGTATAGTTAGTTGGTTGGAAATTAAATAAATTAATAAAATAAAAAATAAAATGTACTATAGAAAAAAATTAAGATATAAAATAAATGGGTAATAATAAACTTAAGCTTTCCCTTCTGGCAAAATTTCAAAATACTTTTTTGATTGGTGTCCTGTTATCTTGGTGAGGTAATTGCTAGAATTTATAGCATAAATTATTATGTACAGAAATTCTTTTAAAATATTTAAGTATTTAGATATTTAACTTAATAATTTATGTACATTAGTATATTATTTAATCGCGCTCTTTGTTAAAAAGAAATACTTATACGGTATGTCACAAATCTTGGATATGACGTTATCGATTATTCATTTTTTAAATTGGAACTCAAGTTTTGTCAAGAGTATTTTTTAAGCTTATATTAGCTACATAATTGTCCAATTTATTTTTTTTTAGTGTCGTTTGCGAGTTAGGAAATAACAAAATTTTACTAAAAAAACACCATATTTTCTTCACATTGGTTGTATTTTTGTACTACAAAAAAATCTTGTTTGCAATATTATTATCCCCTATCAATTGTGACTTTTGATTATACAGGGTGTGTCATAAAGAAGTTGCTTCAAATTTTAAGAATTGTTATTTAGTATCTTGTAAACGACACAAAAAATAAATTTTGTAATTGGGCAATTATGTATTGGATGTGAGTGTAAAACTATACTATCAACAAAACTTGGGTCCGGATTAATTAAAGAAAAACCCTATAATATCATATCAACCTTTGTATAAATATTTCTTTTATAAAAAAACGCAAATTAAAATACTTATCTACGGGTCCCAGCACTTTTTAAAAAAATAACTTGTTGCGTTTGTCCAAGTTTCAGTCTGACGCAAGCAATGTGTATATTTCACGAAAAGTTTTAGTGTCTTTTCCTTTAGGAGTAGTATAACTTTGTAATCCTTTTACTAAACAGCATAAAGGGAAATTAAAAGTTTACCACACATAATAGGTAGATACTCGGTTATTTGTTCTAAAGAAAAAAAGGGTATGTTGGATATGTAATTTATTTTAAATAAAACTGTGAACAAAAGTTGGTCTAATTTTAGATCACAGTACTTTTAAAGGCTAAGATTTTTGGATAGGAACTGGATCCCTATTTTACATAAATTTTTTTAATGGAATGAATTTATTACTACCAGCTTAAAGCTACCCCATAAATAATTTTAACCATCTTTTTGTCAGAAATTAAAAAAATATTGTATCTAAAGGGAAGCTTGTCAGATTTATTAAAAAAGAACAGTTTCTTGGTAATATAGTTTTATTATATATTTTTTAATAATTAAATTAAGACCAGATCAAGTTTAAGAATTTTTAAGTTACTCATGATCGATTTACAATCCCATTACACAAATACTGCGTTAAGTGTAACAGGCTAAAAGTTAAGGAAGCATGTATTTATTAATCTTATTATATCAACAACAAAATATTTTAGGTTTCTTTAAAAAATTAAAGTATATAACTATAAAGGAAATCTGTGTTTTAAATTATATTTGTATTTTTTTTTATTTTTTCTATTTTTTAAATTATCTTTTAGTTTTGAGGGGCGTAAAACATAAAAAAATATTCCTTATTCTATTGGATTTAACTACAATCACATAGACATTAATAAACATTAAGCCTTTTTTACCTTTTTTTTAATTTTAAAGCACCTAATATTGTTTTATTTCTAACCTACTTTTAAAAAATATCTGCAAAGATAAAATATATTTTACATATGATCACTCATCTTTACTTATTTGTACTTTGCTTTAAAAATTTACTACTTAAAATTAATGTCATAAAACATTTTACAAGTACCAGTTTAAATCACAGCACAACTGAAATAGTATGTGCAAAATACAAATTGTACAAATAAATAATTCATTTAAAACTAGACTTTAGAGCATGTCACTGATAAATTATATCTCATTACTACATAAACTCATACGGTTAGTCGTTTAACGGATGCACTTCTATTATGCCTCAAAATAGTTTGTAATTTACATTATGCTGTTAGTTATATGATGCGGTTGTTTTGAGAGCATCTTGAACTTACCCACACAAAAATTATCTACCATTATCATTTTCCTAGAACTTTTTCTTTGTATTCAAATTCTTTGTCTCCTAATCTTTTTGAAAATTAGTTTTATGTTTTTTTTTTTAATTATTATCTTAATTAAAGAAAAACAAATTTTCATTTACACTGTTTTGTGCTATTAGTAGTATTAATATTTTTATATTAGTCACATTAATATTGAATAATAAAATTGAAATATATTTCTTGAAAAAACCTTTTTATAAAAAATATAACATTTTTATAGATACCACCCATTTTGATCTTTTGTACCTACATAGAGAACATTCCTGTTTAATATTTAAAATAAATAACTGAATATGACATTAGGATTGTTTTAATGTTTAAAGTATCTGCTGTAAGATCAGTTATTGCTTGTTTTAGTCTTTGTTAACTTGTTTTATGTGATTTTAAAAGAGATTTAGTGCTTTTTAGAAGCCACAGGGTTTTGTGTGTATTTTATTAGTACATTTTATGCAACAATTAAGAAGACGTTTTAAATAGAAAAAAAGTTAATAAAAAAAGTATGTTTATTAAAATCCATTTAATGATTTTGTTAAAATAGTAACAATATTTTATTGGAAATAATAAATGTTAAGTTAAGAATATAAAAATAAAAATGTTTTTTTATCAAGCATTTAAAAGCTGATTTCTATTGAATTTTTACGAAAATCGAGTATTTTGTCCAATGTACATAGTGTCGGTAGCACTAAACTTGTATATTAGTATTATTTTAGGTAACATTTTTTTATGAATATTAATAAATATTATAGGGAAAATTAGTTGCACAGGATGCCTTTTAAGTAACAAGAAAGAATTTTGGACTTTCCACAATGAACTACTTGGTATACACATAGGCAGTTTTATAAGAATAGTTACATCAAAAAATATATATATATATATATATATATATATATATATATATATATATATATATATATATATATATATATATATATATATATATATATATATATATATATATATATATATATAAAATATATATATATATATATATATATATATATATATATATATATATATATATATATATATATATATATATATATATATATATATATATATATATATACGAATACGGACCTGTCTTAAGTAAGTTGTCAACTCCCAAGGAGTCTTTGGGCTGTGGTCCTTGGACACGTTGAACGTGATTTTCCTGCGATGTTTTCCACGCTTTTTTTTTACTTACCGACCTGACTTGCAATAACCCGAGTACTTCGGTCCAGAATAAGCCCGCAAGAGAAACCGTCGCGCGTACAATCTCGTAGCAACGTTTGCAGATTAACGACACTTTCCATAAATAAGAAACATATTTACGTATTTATTGTTTTAAGATTGTGCCATTTTCGCGATTTAACAATGATTAAAATTAAAATTAATTCTTGCTTCGTTCGGTAAACGCAATACAACTAACTCACTGCGTGATAAACAAGATAAAAAATAAGCGTAAATAAGGAATAAACTATCTATTTATGCTCAGGCCCGCACTAGCCACATTTTCAAATAAATTTATGTAGCTTTGTTATTTTTAGGTTATTGAAAATATGTTATTTAAAAATGTGGCTTATTTTAACGACTTTTATACATAGTTAAAAAAAATAATATGTAATTTAAAGAAAATCTAACTTTATAGTGTTGTGCAACATAAATGGCATATCCTGTCATTTTAATACTTACCAAACAAAACAAATAAAGTGACTATAATATTGGGCATGCACAATAATTTGGTGCTGAGCATAAAATTTAGGATCATATCTCAATCCCCCTCGTATCCAAATTATAACTAAAAAGTAAAGTTCTGTTATACTTTATAACTTTGGTTCACTAATGTATTAAAAAAAAAACAAGAAATAAAATAGTATATGTCATTAATCAATTTAACTTTCCCTTCTAGGAAAATTTCGGAATACACAGACTTTGCTGATTGATGTGTTATCTTGGTATGGGTTAACGTTAAGGTTAGGACTTTTACCTTTAATTAACATCTACAGAGAGTATTGTCGAATATTTAGGTATTTTAGTGTTTTAGATGTTTTATCCAATATTTTTCATAAATTATTATTCTTTAAGTATTTCAATATTTATTTGCACCTTGCTGCACCTTAAAAAATAATGTGATAATGCATACGTATAATATACATGTTACCGTAATAGACCGAATTTGGTGAATGGCAACATTACCGGTAAATGTCAAGTATAAAAAAACTTTGCTGCGTTCTGGTTAGCAATAATCGGAATTAATGAACCTAACCAAAATCATTAGTTTTTATCAAGAACACAGCAAAGGTTTTGGTTCGGGTTTTTTTGTATTTTACATTAGTGAATGTTAACATTCACTAACTTCGGTCTTTCACGGCAACATATACGCTTAACAAGTAAATGAGAACACAGTTTTTACTTTGTTTACTATCACTATATTAATTAATTTATAAAACAGTGACTGCAGTTTCGTAGTACTACTACATTATCAAACTGAAAACTTCAAACTACAATCTAAACAAACCCAACTTATATATCTTAAATTACTATAATAAAGCGGCATAGAGAGGGGAATTCCGAAGATCGGTATGGTCATTTAATAAGTTTATTGAAGGGTTTTTATGGTACTTAAATATTTCAATCGATTCTAAAATATTGAGTTTTTTGCTTTTTGGCGCGTAATGTAATATTTTTAATTTACTTTCATCTGGAAAAGAGTGTCCTGATTCTATAAAATGGTTTGCAAAATTTGAATTATGTTTCTTTAATAAAAATGATGACCTATGTTCCTTATATCTAGTTATAAAGTTTCTGCCAGTTTGTCCAATATATAGGCTATTACATTCATCACAATTTAATCTATAAACTCCTGATTTTTTAAGCGGAGGGGTTTTTTCTTTTACATTAAAAAATAATTGGGATAGTTTATATGATGGTCTAAAAGCAACTTGAATATTGTTTCTTGTTAATATATGGGCTATTTTATCTGAAATTGTTTCAAAATATGTTAATGTAGTGTATTTTTTATCTTGTTTTGTTTTTATGAGTGGGTATATTTGATGTGTTGTGTTTTGTTTACGTTTTTTATTCACTAGTCTGTCAATCAGTTGAGAACTATAACCGTTGTTTTTTGCAATTTGTTTAATTGTATTAATTTCTTTCGTGAGACTGTTATAATCTAAGGGAATGGAGAATGCTCTATGTATCATAGATCTGTAGGCGGCAAGTTTATGTGAAAATGGATGTGATGAATTATTTGGTATGGTTCTATCGGTGTATGTTGGTTTTCTAAAAATATCAAAGGTGTATCTATTGTTGTCTTTTGAAATAGAAATATCCAGAAAATTTATTCGGTTATTTACTTCTTTTTTCATTGTAAATTTTACTTTACTATGTAGGTTGTTCAGTTGATTTAATGTATCTTTTAAATCATTATCGTTACCCGTAAAACAGACAAGTATATCATCTACATATCTATACCAAAATTGTATATTATCTGCGTATTTAGTTTTCAGAAAAGACTCTTCCAGATTAGACATAAAAATTTCGGCAAGAAGGGGACTAAGTGGAGAGCCCATAGCTAACCCATCTTCTTGTTTATAAAATTTGTTGTCATACTGGAAATAGTTTTCCGAAATACATAGTTCAAAAAGGGATAAAATTTCATCTTTTATAACCGGATTGACATTTATGTTTGACAGTGAATTTTCTATTATTTTTAAACATTCTTTATTTGGAATATTCGGGAACATGTTAACTACGTCAAAAGACACTAGAAAACTATTTTTAGGAATGCTAAAATCTTTAAGTTTTTGAGTTAGTTCTACCGAATTTTTAGCTGTATTTTTTGGGCTGAACATTGTATAATCTTTGTAAATATGATTTAATTTGAATGCTAATTTACTTAAGGGGCTGTTTATATAGGAGACAACAGGACGTATAGGATTATTTTCTTTATGAATTTTAATTAAGCCATATAATTTTGGGGGTGTGGGATTCATATTGATTATAGAAAATTTTTCTCTTTCTGAGAGTATAGCGTTAACATCTTTTAAGGTATCTTTTAATTTTGTTTGAATTTTTAAGGTAGGGTCATTTTTTAGAATAACTGGATTTTCTTTTTGTAAGAAGTTGAAAATTTTCTTATCATATTCATTTCTTGGTAACACAACAATAGAATTCCCTTTGTCCGCCCTTGTCATAATTAAATTATTTTCTTTAATTTTTGATTGGATGGATTTAACTGTGTTTTTAATGTGGTGTGGTAAGTAGGTAGGGGTGTTTTTAATAATCTGATTGATTCTTTCTTTGGGGAAATTATTGTTTGGTATATTTTCTAAAGACAGTTCAACTTCACAGACTAGTGTTTCACGTACTTTACTATTATTTATACCGGGGTTAAATTTTGGACCATTGTTAAGCAATTTAGTTTCGGGTTCTGAGAAATTTGTGTCTGATAAATTAATAAATCTTTCATAAAATTTATAGGTGCAAAGATTCATCCGTTATTTTATTTGCGTTTTGAATGTTAATTAAGTTCTGAATTTTGTTACATTGTTTTATATACTTTTTGTGGATAATTATTGATATTGTTTCCCTAGTGTGGTCATCTAATAAATCAAATTCTATGGGGTGGAGTTTATAGGACAGTTCTGAATGTAATACCTTTACATGAAGAAATAGATTATCCCGTACACTAAACCATCTTCTTGCTTCTTGTTTTAGCCAAGTGGTTTTGCATGTCTGCTCTGCTCTTCTCGCTGATAGGGTTTTGGAGTAACACTTTAGATGCACAAACTTTGGGTATACTTTGTTTTTAAGGCACTGTTGGACGAACCATGCATTTTGACTTGCTGTACGTTGTTTAAGACGTAATTGATTTAAAAGATTTAAAATCAACTAAACCCCAAAAATGTAAAAAATTTCTGGAAAACTAGTTCCGAATAAACAAATTTTTTTTAAAAACAAGAAAGATACACCTTGATTTTTTGGGAATCCAACTTACCCCTTCAATGCCAAATTTTTATTTTCCAAAAAATTTTGGAAGATCTATGTCTAAAACTAAATACCAGATATATACAATTTTGGTATAGATATGTAGATGATATACTTGTCTGTTTTACGGGTAACGATAATGATTTAAAAGATACATTAAATCAACTGAACAACCTACATAGTAAAGTAAAATTTACAATGGAAAAAGAAGTAAATAACCGAATAAATTTTCTGGATATTTCTATTTCAAAAGACAACAATAGATACACCTTTGATATTTTTAGAAAACCAACATACACCGATACAACCATACCAAATAATTCATCACATCCATTTTCACATAAACTTGCCGCCTACAGATCTATGATACATAGAGCATTCTCCATTCCCTTAGATTATAACAGTCTCACGAAAGAAATTAATACAATTAAACAAATTGCAAAAAACAACGGTTATAGTTCTCAACTGATTGACAGACTAGTGAATAAAAAACGTAAACAAAACACAACACATCAAATATACCCACTCATAAAAACAAAACAAGATAAAAAATACACTACATTAACATATTTTGGAACAATTTCAGATAAAATAGCCCATATATTAACAAGAAACAATATTCAAGTTGCCTTTAGACCATCATATAAACTATCCAATTATTTTTAATGTAAAAGAAAAACCCCTCCGCTTAAAAATCAGGAGTTTATAGATTAAATTGTGATGAATGTAATAGCCTATATATTGGACAAACTGGCAGAAACTTTATAACTAGATATAAGGAACATAGGTCATCATTTTTATTAAAGAAACATAATTCAAATTTTGCAAACCATTTTATAGAATCAGGACACTCTTTTCCAGATGAAAGTAAATTAAAAATATTACATTACGCGCCAAAAAGCAAAAACTCAATATTTTAGAATCGATTGAAATATTTAAGTACCATAAAAACCCTTCAATAAACTTATTAAATGACCATACCGATCTTCGGAATTCCCACTCTATGCCGCTTTATTATAGTAATTTAAGATATATAAGTTGGGTTTGTTTAGATTGTAGTTTAAAGTTTCAGTTTGATAATGTAGTAGTACTACGAAACTGCAGTCACTGCTTTATAAATTAATTAATATAGTGATAGTAAACAAAGTAAAAACTGTGTTCTCATTTACTAGTTAAAATTGAACTATCACAAAGTAACGGACACCTCAATTCAATATAGACAGTTTGTTTGACTTCAAAACCCCAAAAATTTAACTTCTCTGCCTGAAATCGCCATACATAAAACATATACAAATTAAAGTTTGCTAATAATACTGTTAATTTATTGTTTGGTTTCTTTTAAAAATCATTAAGTTTAATGACTGGTGCTTTAAAAAATTGCACCAGAATTTATGTATATATATATATATATATATATATATATATATATATATATATATATATATATATATATATATATATATATATATATATATATATATAATATATATATATATATATATATATATATATTTTATTTTTAAAAATTTATTTTAATCTAAAGACACGTTCAATTTTTTAATTTGTCTATTAGCCCATCTCACGAATATCTCTGTTCTTATTCTTAGAAAAAAATAATTTGGGCATAATAACGAATAAATTTCTTGTCAGACCAAAATGCTGTGTGACGACACAAGGGATGCCGAGTTTCGTCGTTAGTTTTAATTGCCTTGTTAATTGATTTCATTCAAAGCAAAAAGAAAGAATAGATCGCGTTCCTTTATTACGATTTAAAAAATCGGTTTAATGTCAATTAAATATGCAACACAAAAAGGTAATTACATCGTCAATATCCATCGATTACCACAGAAAAAAAAAACATTTTACAAAAAAGGGAAACCTCCAAAAACGGTTCATTATCATTTGAAAAAAACACCTCGTAAATAACCAATGCGATTCGTTTTTATTTAAATTGTGTTTTTGACAAACGAAAATAAAGAGATTATAGTATTTTGCTTTTTAAATAAACAAATGAAAATGGCATTTATCCATTAATTAATAGTGTTTTAACATTCGCATTAGCTGCTATTTTATTTACTACGCTTTTATCCACGATGCAATATTGAAACGCCAATCGACAGCGGGTGCCGCTGTCGATTGTCGTTGTGAATACGTGCGGTTAGTCACTTGTGACGTAGATTTCCTTTTCCCGGGAAAGTTTTATATTTAAATATAGAATTTATATATATAAATATTTTGCAGAAGCGTTGTTTAGGCATTAAAGGTTATTTTTAGCCAATGGAAAAAATATGTGCAAGGGGCCTATTGTTCGAGTTAACTTAATATATTTAGCAATTGCCTATTTTAGCTCATTTCAAAAAGTCAAAGAATCCAGTTAGCCCGAGGCTGACTAAACGCTTTCGTATTTTATGAAGAATATAAGCAGCTCGATTTTAATATCGTCTTTATTTCGTTAAAGTTAAATATTAATTTTATTTTTGCTATAGGCCTAATAGTCTTATTAAATTTACTACGAGCAGTTACTTTGGCATTAAGTTTTGATTAAATTTAAATTTAACAGTAATTCTGCTACTAAGATAAACAAATTTAAAACTCGCAATGGGAATCTTGTTAAAAGGGTAAAAGATACAGATTATATTGTCACTAAGTCAAGTAGAGTCTGAACGTTAAATACCGCTACGTCATATTGGGAAACATTATTTAAAAAAATAACCCAAGTCAAAATCAAAAACTTTATAAAGACCAATTTTCACACAACAGTGACCGTGCTGTACTGCGCGTACAGTAGCCGTGATTTAAAAATTCTCAGCATTAAATTTAATGTAATATTTCCACTTTGTCGTATCGGTTCCAAGGAAGTTTGTATGTATATGGAAGCCCATTGCTATGACCAATTCAATCAAAAAATGTCCAGCCCACTATGAAAACCACTGTGATGAGTGGCACCCACGATTCTGCGCAGTAACAAAATTCCACGACATTTTGTTGTGTTGCCATCTTACACACTGGTAAATCAGTGTGTAGGTAAGCAAGGCATTATACTTTAATCAGAGCCGTAGTACCGTTTTTTGTGCGATGGCACGGCGTGTATGAAACCATATCCGCTGTGTACCGTCGTCGCCTCTTCAACCCTTTTAAGCGAATTACATGTTTTGTTATCGTTTGCGCCGTATTAATTTCGATTGGTTTGCTTTGTGTTATTTTATTTTGTGGTTGCAGAAGTTTTTTGGATTGATAAGAACCTTCTTATTGTATGATTAGTGTTTATTAAAATGTGACCATAATTTTGTGTTTATTGTTTGTTACTTATAATATCGTAACAAAATGACTAGGGGTTGTATGGTTTTGTGTTGCAGATCCAAGGGTAACATATCCGGCATAGTTTAGTTTGGGTTAGTATTTCTTAGTATTTCTTATATTAAAATTAGGGGCTTCTTATGAGACGCAACGTTAGGTAACTTAATAAATAATAATATATCAAATATGAATAATAAAAAATAAAATCTTTATAGACAATAGCAGTGAGCAAAGTAAGGTAATTTTTTTGGATTGATAAAAACCTTCTTATTTTAGTGATTAGTGTTTAATAAAATGTGACTATAATTTTGTGTTTATTATTTGTTACTCAAAATATAGGAACAAAATAACTAGGGGTTGTATGGTTACATTGCTGGCCGTACGCTTGTTACTCCAATAAAAAAGTTTGTATTTAAATGCTTATAATTATAAACATAGAGTGTGCGTTTTTTGTTTGTAATATGTATGTTACCTGAGGGTTATTGCCATCTTATAGAGTGCCTTTTTTATCTTTTGTTTACCGCCGATGGGGTCTTATAAAGATATTATTATTATAATTGTACATTGGAAAACGTTCGTTTACATCTAGCTTTCTAGATTAATTCGCATATTAAGTTTAATGGTAGTGAAACACCAACTGCTACCCTAGAGGCAACCTTACAGCGATAAGGCTATAACCGTAAAACAAAAGAGAAATGTGGTAGACTAGGCGCACTTTTTTTCTCTTGCATGCCTTGCAGCCGCCTTTAGTAGGTATATGCTCGAGAGACTTATCTCTCCGAAGTAAGTTTTTGAAAACAGCAGAACCTAACCTTATTTTACTTATAAATTGTCTTTATAAATGTTTATATTTCTTCTACATTAAAAGTATTAGTTTTTTTTTTTACTGCAAGCAACGTATTTTAGTTTATTAAATAGCCATTGTGTTCTTTGAGACAAGCTATATAGTAATTGTATCTTAGTGGGATAATGGACCAAAACCGCAAGTGGAAGCATTTTATACTTATATTTTAAGCTCTAAGTTGTTTGTAATTTTAGCAAGTTACAAGCTTTAAAATGCTGGTATTAAAAATTGTTTCAAAGCATCCAACGATTTAAACACCATATTGTGTAACAAACTGCAAGTAATAGAATGACAAATATCTCTAAAAAGAAACAGGGCAATGATGTATAGATAATAGATACAGTAAGTCCTATATAAATCACCTATTAAGTCAGTGGCGTTTTGGTAAAATAATAAATCTTGTTTTTACACTGATCATTGGCAGCTTACTAATACAGTTTACTTTAGCACGAGTGCACTTGAGAGTACTAGCAAGCTGTTGGGGTAAAGAAATAAAATACCTTGTTATGGTGAAATAGTTTAACTTTTAAATTTACGTTGTTAATCATAGGTGCCTTCAAATGAATAAAGTTACAAAAAAATATCAATTGTCTTTAATGGTATAATCATGTTACATCCATAGCCACAACACATTCTAACAAGGGGAATGGCTTCTTTGATAACATTTAGTATTTCTAATTCCATGCAATTAAAAATCGTTCGCGTTTTTTATATATCATTTTAAACACTTATGCACATATATTTTTTTATATTTCAGTCCGAAGTGCCGTAAATTAATGTATTTAAAATCAGGTAACCATAAAAAAATAAATTTAATAGTCTTTTGTTTTTACGGCTTTTCTGTTGTTGTTGTTGTTGTAAAATGATGCAAAATTCTATTTATGCGCAAAGGTATTTTTTAATGAGAGGTGGCTCGTTAGCATATCGCAAAAAAGTATTTTGTTTCAAATCATTTGGAACCACATAGTTTATCTCTAGGCTAAGACTGTTTCCAAAATACGCCTAATATAATATAAGACTGTTGTAAATACTACTAAAGGTTATCGAAAAAGCCATTCCCCTTGTTAGAAGGTGTTGTGGCTATGGATGTAACATGTTTATGCCATTTAAGACCATTGATATTTTTTTGTAACTTTATTCATTTGTTTGTAGGCACCTATAATTAACAACGTAAATTCTTTAACCCATCAGCTTGCAAGTACTTTTAAGTGCACTTGTGCTAAAGTAAATTGTATTAGTAAGCTGCCAATGATCAGTGTAAAAACAAGATTTATTGTTTTACCAAAACGCCACTGACTAAATAAGTGATTTATATAGGACTTACTGTATCTATTATCTATACATCATTGCCCTCTTTCTTTTCAAAAATACTTTTTATGCGTTTACTTGCTGTTTGTTACACAATATGGTGTTTAAATCATTGGATGCTTTCAAACATTCGAAGAGATTTACACTTTTGTTCGTTTTCCCAGCAAGGCCTTATATGGTTTTCTACTGCATTAAAATACAGGAATATTTTTTAAATTTGTTTTCGAAATATCTGCTATTTGTCAAATTTATACTGTAAAATAAAAATAAATACTGTCATATAGCTGACTTTTTAGAAGGACTCGAGACCAAGTAAGCATAATGTTTAAATTGCGAATCAAGTCGTTAAATTCTCCCAAGCGTGTAAATATATTTTAGGTTTATTATACCAAAAAAAGGAGCTACGCATAGCGATATATGTACGGCATCTTACATAATTTTCCTGATGATTAAAAAAACAATTGAAAATCAAGTATAACTGCTAGGGGTAATTTTGATGTTTTTATAAATGTAATGTCCTATTGTGATTATCCGATTCATTGTATACCTTGTGATCTAAAATTATATATTTTTATTTAAAAACGTCTATTTTCAGCACATTTAAATTAAGAAAGTGTTTGTCTCTACCGAGCCATTAACACTTGACAGGTTAATACGGATACCGGTCCACCCTTTGGCGGTAGGGTCAACTAAAAAATATACTTATTACTGCTTAACCAATACGTATGTATAAAACAAATATTTAAATAATTTTTTTACAAACGTGTTAAATATTCAATTTTTAACACTATCCAGATGCCTTTAAAATGTTACTTTAAAGCACTAATGCCTTAAAATAACTACATAATTTTAAAGCACTAGTGTTAAAAGTGAAATGTGAAATTTCGAAAGGTAACATCATCGTTTATTTATTTACTAAAATTAATATTAATTGTACAATTCAAACAATTTAAAAAACGAACTCTTTCCACAGTTCTAGCAATCTCCATAGTTGGAGGTGGATTGAACAGACAAAACCGCATTCTCACCAGCATCAACAACGGTGGTTGGAATTCATTAGTAAATGCCAACTTCAATAATTCTTATATACAATGCTATGTAAAACCATATCTTTCAATTTTTAAATAAATTAATTTTTAATTGCATTATTCCGCTTGTAGTAAAAATATTGCCTGATATTTGTGTTAAAAGTACGTTTTGGGGAAACCTGTGTTTCAGAATTGCATGCTATTCTGCAAACTTTTTTAAATTGCCAAAAAATTTATTTTAAATTTTTTCTAAAAAACTATTAAAATTTGTTTTTTATTTTTTGAATGACACTACCGCCAAAGGGTGAACAGGTATCCGTATCAATCTGTCAGGTGTTAATGAATCAGTAGACAAATATTTTCCTGATTTAGACGTAGAAAAAATAGTTGTTTTTAAAATAAAAATATATTATTCAGGATCAAAAGATATACAAGGAGTTAAATATTTACATAAAATAATGCATTCTATTTAAAATTATATCAAAATCACCCCTAGAAGTTTTATTGAATGTTGAATTGTTTCTTATTTATTATTTTAGGATTCGGTGAAAAAAATTATATAAAGATGGCTATTTTAGTTTTTGTTTTTATAAAAGTAAAGGTAGCGTCAAAAAAGCGCCATGTCTAGCTCTCAATATTTTAGAATCGATTGAAATATTTAAGTACCATAAAAACCCTTCAATAAACTTATTAAATGACCATACCGATCTTCGGAATTCCCCTCTCTATGCCGCTTTATTATAGTAATTTAAGATATATAAGTTGGGTTTGTTTAGATTGTAGTTTGAAGTTTTCGTTTGATAATGTAGAGTACAGAAATGCAGTCACTGTTTTATAAATTAATTAATATAGTGATAGTAAACAAAGTAAAAACTGTGTTCTCATTTACTTGTTAAAAATGAACTATCACAAAGTAACGGACACCTCAATTCAATATATACGCTTAACTACCAAAACAAGAACTACGCGTATAAATAATTTAGTATAGTTTAAAATTCTATCTGCACCACTGACAATGGTAGACAGTTTGTTTGACTTCTAAACCCAAAATAACTTCTCTGTCTGAAATCGCCATACATAAAACATATACAAATTAAAGTTTGCTAATAATACTGTTAATTTATTGTTTGGTTTCTTTTTTAAAAAACATTAAGTTTTAAAGACTGGGGCTTTAAAAAAAATTTCACCAGAATTTATGTTTTTTTATATATATATATATATATATATATATATATATATATATATATATATATATATATATATATATATATATATATATATATATATATATATATAATATATTTATATAAAATTTTTTTATTTTAATCTAAAGACACGTTCAATTTTTTTAATTTGTCTATTAGCCCATCTCACGAATATCTCTGTTCTTATT
>JAHBCN010001960.1:0-102513 GCA_019359885.1 Listronotus oregonensis
TTTCTAATTTCTACTATGCGCATGGGAAGTCAGGCAGCCAAAGTACGTTTGGTATGACTACGTTTCAAACGAACTGTCAAAACAGCTGATTTCATTCTCTTAGGCAGGTTTACATTTGGTTTTTATAAGCAAATGGCAATTTTAAGGATTTTTTGAAGTTAATAATTATAATGCCTTCATTTTGTTGTGTAATAAACTGTGCTAATAGAGGAGACAGGAATAGAGTGGGTTTTTACAGGATTCCTTCTATTTTAAATAAGAATGATGTTTAGGAATCTATCGACAGTCTGTTTAATAGTTTGTAAAAAGGGTTTTAATGAATATCACCACAAAAATGGAAAATCATAAATATTGCTTTGAAATGCCAAATTAAAAATATAATGGTAAAAATTTATGTTTGATTTTTAAGTGCTTAATAATAAACAGTCTATTATATATGTTAGGGCTTTAACCAAAGCAGATACGACCGGTTTCATAGGGAAAGGCCGAAGATATGGCCTCAGAAAAAAACATCTGGTTCCTGTAACAAGGACCTGGTAGCTACCCATGTCACTAGACCGGCAGAGGAGGGCATGACGGATCTAATCGTCTGCTCGTCATACTTTCCAGGAGACAGAGACACCAGAATACATATTGTGCTCATGTCCGATAGCGACATGAGTAAGAGGAGATTGTCCTCTCTCCCAATCGGATTCATTAGAAGTCTGATCCTATTGGGAGAAAAATAAAAAGGTGATAGTGCTACATAGACCAAGCGGTCGCAGTGGGGGGTGTAAAAAGTCCACTCACTTTAAACCTACTTACCACCTAGGATATAAAGGGTTACTTAATTATATGGTAGTCTACAATATAGTACTACTTTATTGTACGAGAACAGAAAAGTGTACTAGACTAAAGTATACTATTTTAGCATCATTAAATCAAAATGCCACCAACAGATAACATGTCATTGCACTTGGTGTCATTACTGATGTAATGGTCAAGTCTGTTATATCTTAAGGTTTTTAAGAATCAAATAAACACAAATTAAATTCTCCAATACCACTTAGAAGCAATAAAACAAAGTTTTGTATGAAATTAGTATATTATCTTTAGTTGTGTTCTCATTATTTTATAGCCTCATTCATAAGCTACTAGGCCATGAAATATTCACCTGATAAAGCTCTACTTTATGACCTAAATACCTATTAAAATTATATATTTCTATTATATTTAAGTTTTTTATTTAAAACTTTACACCCACCTATAAACAAAACTTAATAATCATATGAGACGCCCTTTCAAGCAAAAAACCAAATAAAGAATAGTAAATAATTATTTAATTTAAAAACTAACACCACTTAAATATGTATTGAAACAAGTGCGAGACCACACTTCCGAAACACTGGGTTACCAGATTCGACACAGTTCATACTGTATGTTCTACAAAGTAATATTTATTTAAATCCAATTTAAATTTAACATGGTTGGTACAGTGGTTTTAATTTTATTAAAAGCACCTTGTCTTTAATAATTTTTGCATCCAAAAACTTCATACTATGTGCAGGAACATAAAACACATGGCTTTCATTTGTTGTTGTGTGTAATAGCTTGTTGTAAGCACTAAATAGCAGACAATATCCATTTGAGTAACACTAACAGGGGGAAAGTCAGCAGGATTCATACTTAAATCCGACTCTTTTAAACAAAACGGATCCACATTAATTCCGGAGAGCTTTTGTCTGTATCGATTTGCGGCATCCGCATTTTCAGCTTGTAGCTTCACAAAATAGTCGCTCATGATTGATTCTCTATAAGTACCATTACTAGACTCAAATAATATAAATATACTTAAAAAGTCACTTTAAACTACTTGAAATCCGAAAAAAATCACTATAAAACAGGACAATGCACAGGCAGGTTAAATTGCTAAGCGGGTTGTTTGTCCTCCAGCAAGTTTGTTTACCATAATCAGCTGTTTTGTTAGACTGCCTAATAATGAATACCCTGCTTATATTATTATCCATACCACCCCCCACACTAATATGGGGCCAAGGACAAGGTCAAACACTTTTCACACACACCTGCACTATTAAACTCAAGGGCAAATTTGTATAAGCACTACATTATTAACACAATAATCATATACTCTGAATAATTTAAATTTCGCGCCTAAGTCAGTCTCATTTACATTTGGCAACATCGGTACCGTCTGGGCGAAGCAGCCTCTCGTCATGCATGCGCAGTAATTATCAAGGTCAAGTAGACGAAGAGTGGGAGGGGCACGCATGCGCAGTAACGCTCAAAGCCACAAGACAAAGAGTGGATGACGCGCATGCGCAGTCAGTCAAGGTCAAGTGGAGGGGGGCTCGGCATACGTATTTTTCCTCTACTTATATGGCCCCAGAAATTGAACCCAAGTAGCCTAATCTTTGAGCAACGCCAAAATCAAACGAGTATCTATATCAGTACGCATTTGCGTGGTCTTCAATTTTTGCGGAATTCGCAATATTAAGTTTAAATTTAAATGTAAGGTCTTTGGAGAGTTAAAAAATAAGTCGAAAAGATAATATATAAACCAAATTTGTAAACAAAAAATTAATTAAAATGGTTTTGGATGAATATTACGTTTTATGAATAAAATTAAAATTTTAAGATGAAAACATGTACCATTATTAAACAGTATACTATGCAGGTAAATTATTTGTTTGAATTTCAAAATATTTATGGGTTAGAAGATTTTTTTCTTGGTAAAAAGCTCAGAATATTGAAATCCTACATAATGTGTTTTTGATTTTTTTAGTAAGGATAAAGAAAGCAGAATACGTTATAAAAATGCATATAATATATATTACAATTTTTTAATGTAAAGGGCAAGAAGATCCAGGTGACTTGGCAGTAATTTTTTTTTTAAAGAAACGATAAATGGAAATGCTAAAACCGAAATACCAACTTGTTTACCCAAAAAAGCTTTAATAATTTTATCCAATAACTGCAGTGCTGTCTTTAGAACTCTAAAGTTAACATATCTTTTTAATGGATTCTTTAAAAGTCAAATAAAGGCCTCTGTTATTCAAAATTGGTGTACAGTATTTCACACTTTTTTATGTAAGTGCTCTTATTGAAGGTGTATTTCAGAATTTGGTGTGTACAAAAAGTGTAAACTAATTCTGAATAATAACCAAACCTAAAGTTACAATAAGAGAATATAGCAAAAAATGCATACAATATAAAAGGCATCCTAAAGAACTTCTCAGCGAGAACATGCATTATGGACATATGGCATTTTATTAAATAAAATAAATAATCAGTAAAGAAGTGTTTTATTTATACACTGTATTTTATGTCAAATTTTTTTTTTTTTGTATTGAGAAGTAAATTTACTTTAGGAAATGACACTGGCTAATACATGTAGTTGGCCCAATGGAAAACCTTTATTTTATAAAATGGTTGTTAAATAATATCTATAATCGTATATCATCTTAAGCAGGTGATCATAAGTGTGAGTTTTTTTCTTACTATGGAAATTATAAAAGGAAGGTCCTATATATTAAAAAAAAATACATGCTATATCTTAATTTTTATATGCACTGTGATGATACTAACCTCTTAACTTATGCCACTTGTTTTATTTAGGGTTATACCTTTTTAAACAATGTTCAGGTCAGCTGCCATTCCCATATATTTTTCTTATGGAGACTTTTTTTTTAATACTTATACTCCTATGTTTTTAGTTTTCAGAATACAACCAGATATAGTCCTTGCCTTTGTAGCTTATTTTCTCAAATTTTTTAAAACCATTTTTAGTCGAGAATAGTTTTTTTTTTGACAATTAATATTGTAAAATTGCGAACATAAATTTCTGTTTCCTGTTAAACTAATCTTATTGTATTGTATAATTTAAGAGAATTTTTAGCGATGTTTAAATATTGTAGATCACACACACATTCTAATTAAACAAATTATTTCATAATTAGTTTATATTTAGGCTGCTGCAGAGACAATTTGAATGATTAATATGTGGTAATTGCCAATACTAAGATACCATAATAATAGAGTTATATAGACACAATCATGGGCAAGTTCACACTCTCTGAGGAATAGAAAAGTGACATTCTTACACTTAATCCGGTAGGTTAGTTTGCTTAAACTATTGGGTTAACAACAAAACAAGATATCTTTATTAATAGGTTTTATTGACCATTAAATGGAATCAACTTGGTTAACTTATTTCTTATTCTTTCCCCTTGAATAGTTTTGGTATGGTGTTTCGCCTCGGAATTGGTCATAATTGGTGGGTACTTGGGTAGAAATGCCATCCAAAAAAAGCAAAGGTATAACATTTTGTCTTAAAATTTTTCCTTGTCCTATATGTTCACTATCCAGGAACTGTTTTGAACAAATGTATCTGCTAGCTGACCAATTGTTCATTTGCAGTATACTCAACCATTTTTTAACCAAAACTTCCTCTTTTGAAAATCTAAAATTAAAATATTACATGTAAATTTTGTTGCGCCTGCAAGTATGCCAAAATCAAGAGACCTAAACTATTATAATATATGTTATCTTATAAAATTACAATTAAACTATTTTAGCTTTAATTTTCTAGGTTTTTATTTACCCAATAAAATATTTTCACTTTATAAAATGGGGTACTTACAAACGAAAATAATATCTTTTGCTGTACTATATCTTCTAGAATTGGAACACAAGACATAATTCATTAAACTAAATTAAAGCATTAATATTATAAATGAAACACTAAACTAAAATAAAACGAAAGATACCAAGCCATTGAAACCAAAAAGTAAACAAAACATTTACGAAAAACTCTTGTTTATACGACAACCCTTTTTATTCCATGATAACAACAAAGAAAACAAAACTGTTATGTCAAATGTCAATTTTGATTTGACAAGTAGAAGCAACCATGGCGGCTTACATGCCGTCCTCGTAAAATTGGATGCGCAGTGGTCGAAGCGCTTTCTCCCCTCTTCTATTTCTCTGGCTCGACTGTAATCAGAGAAATAGAGTAGAGGAGAAGGCGCTTTAATCTGCGCGAAAAGTCTAATATAGGGCGCCGCCGTGGTTGCTTTCGCTTGTCATTTGTCATCATTTGTGCCTGTCATTGTCATAATCTTATATATATATATATATATATATATATATATATATATATATATATATATATATATATATATATATATATATATATATATATATATATATATATATATATATGATGTCTCATGAGATCAGCGAAGTTAAGCGACGGCGAGCACTGTTAGCATTTACATAGGTGACCGCTAGTGAACACCGTGTGCGGTTGGTTGTGGTTCGAAACCCGCGTCAAGTTCTGGCTGCTGGAAAAAATTACACAGATATTAGTAGGGGTAGTTTAGAGGTAGGTAACAGTTATATTTTTATAAGGTCTGTGGTGGCTTTACCACGCGTTGTCTAAAAGATGCTGTAAATGCAAATTCTGCATGTTTTTATGCTTGGACAGCATTGACGGAGCGGGGAATAAAGGGGGGGGGTCATTGTGTGCTTATAAAGTTACAAAATAAAGGGAACTATGGTGGTTTTTTTTTCGATGAAATCCTAATCTTGTAGATTAAAGCGATTCTTTATGCCGTGAGAACCTGTCATTCTCTCACATTTTTAATAGCACATGTGCAGTTGTGATTTTAGGTAAAAATAAAATAAAAAGTTTAAAGTTTCCAGCATATTCCTACAGATTCAGCCTCACCGTTAAGCAGTGCGAGAGAGAAAGAAGGACTGGCCAACGAATCGGCACGCTGAGTGGGATATATTTCCTTCTCACCGACCAATGAGCACGTAGGAGCATAAGAGAAAGGTTATACTGTAATTCTTCTGTCCCTCTTGGGCTTTCTGCCTTTATAGATATATGCTTAAAGATTAAAATAAATTTGTGATCTTTAACGTAATTTCTTATTTTAATTTTGTTATTTGCCTGTATAAAGACTTTATAGGAACGACCTATATTCAACTCTTATTTAATTTTTGTTATTTGTTTCACTAAATCCAACTTATAAGACGCAATTATAAAGGTCAGTAAATGGTAAATGCAATAGCCCTTCTCATTCACCAGTAAAAGTAAAAATATTTAACTTGATCCTTATTATCTACTAAATAATACAAAAAAGTTTTAAAGAAGGAAAATAAATTAAAACGTCAATCTACTGAATACTCTTGTCAATACTTTCATTTTGCATCTTGCCAACAGTTTCAGCACCAAATCCCTAGAAAATTCGCAGCGCTATGAAATACCAAAAAAACCGGCGGAAAAATTTTGGGAATTGGTAATTCGTAAATCGCATTTCGCAAGTATATGAACTATGCTTTATGTACTAAAGCTACGCCAAAGAGTAAAGCTGCATTTACAATTCAATTCGAACTCCAAGTTGAGGTGGAATTGGCTTGCTTGTCATATGGTGGCAGCACGTTAGCATTTACAATTCAAATTTTTCCCAATGTAAATGCTAACGTGCTGCCACCATATGACAAGCAAACCAATTCCACCTCAACTTGGAGTTCGAATTGCATTGTAAATGCAGCTTCATAAGTTTTCACCACAATTATTCATCGCAATTATTACTCTTTGGCTACGCTACAACCTCCAACGCCAAAGATAATGCTGCATTTACAATGCAATTCGAACTCCAAGTTGAGTGGGAATTGGCTTGCTTGTCATATGGTGGCATCACGTTAGCATTTACTATGGGAAAAAGTCCACTTCAAAGTGCACTTCGAATTTTGCCAAGCTGCTTGCCAACGACAAGGAAAAATTTCAAACTGTACAAATTTGTAGGTTGGATTTCATTATTTTGGAGCTGTACAGCAGTCGATCCCAATACTACAATTTTTTTCTTATTATAATTCATGTTTTACAGAAAAAAAGGACGAACAACTTGAAAATTAACCACACGGAATAAAAACAAACAATCATAAAGATCATAACCCTTAATACAAAAGGAAAAATCATAACCTAAAAATTTTTCATTGTAAATAACGAATTTTAAGTCTATCCAGAGTCTATTAATCTAAAGGGGTTATGACATCGTCGAGAACGGGGATAGCAAAAGTCCAAGACGTGAGGGTCTTGGACTTTTGCCACTTTAGTGTAACAATCAAGAATTCTGTACAAAAAGAAGGGGGAATATAGTGAAAATTAGGTTAGTTTGATTTTTAACTTTGATGATGAATATCTCGTAAACGAAACGTTGCCGAAAAAATTTTTTAAGATTCGTAATCAGCGCCCCAAAAAACCCCCGTATACCAAATTTGGTCAAAATCGGAGAGGAGGCAACTTTCGAGACAATTACCAATAATTCAATATCGTGTGTTTAAAAATAGAGTAAGTACTCATAATTATAACAAATTAGCAATCATCAGTATTTTCTACATTTTAATTTTTTTCTCATTTTTTAAAATATTTAATGTAGTAGATACCATTGAAAAGGTACGCCATCTTCGTGTTGTCGCTTTAATTTTTAATTTCAATACTTAATTGAATTACATTTATATTTTTGAAATATAAATTTTGTTTGTCGGTATAAAAGCAGTTTTTCGTTTCCACCTCACTTCTACGCCACTGTCCGGCATAAAATCCAGCATGGCCGAAATGGACCCTTCTTGACGTCACACAAGAGTTTTTCAATATGGCGGATGTCATAACCCCATAGAATTAACTCTATGCATAACCTCCTCTAGATTAATAAACTCTGAGTCTATCAATTATAGACGATTTCGCCACGTTTTGGTTGGTACATAACTGGTTAACCAGTCGGTATCTTGTGACGTCATGAAAATAACGTACCTTACCAATTTAAGCCGAATTTGCCTGGTTTGTCATTCGTCAACTGACAGCTACAGCGGCTGGAAGAAGTATGTAAACAACATTTCTTTAACTTTTAATCATTACTAACCTCTTATGGCCATTTGCACCACAGTGTTTAAATCAGGATTAACTTAAGCGTTGTTTCGACTGTGACAAATATGACATGATATTTTTCACATTCTCAACACTGATTGAATTAATCCAGGTTTAATCACAGCGGCGCAAATGACAATTAATAACAATGAGCAGATTTCATCGTTCTCAAAGAACGTCAATGTATGATTATTAATTAGGAACGTCACACCGTTTTTATAACTTTTATCGTCACTCATTTCAACAAATTGATAACAAAAAATAAATAAACAAATAACCAAAATAGCTAGCCAATCAGCTTCCAAGTTAAACAAAGAAAGCAAGCTACCAAAATCAACTAACCGTGCTTCAAGCTTGGTATGTGATTTGACAGACCAAAATAGATACCAAAGTTCTTGTGACGTCATCGTTTTTCGTCCCATTCGGTTGGTACATTCTGACCAACCAGCATAACTCCTAATAAAAACGTGGCGAAAATTACTAGGACGATTTCGCCACGTTTTGGTTGGTACATAACTGGTTAACCATTCGGTATCTTCTGAGGTCATGAAAATGACGTACCTTACCAATTTAAAGCCGAATTTGTTTGGTTTGTCATTCGTCAGCTGATAGCTACAGCGGCTGAAAGAAGTGTGTAAACAAAATTCCTTTAACTTCTAATCATTACTTACCTCTTAATAACAATGAGCAGATCTCATCGTTCTTAAAGAACGTCAATGTATGAGTATTAATTAGGAACGTCACACCGTTTTCATAAATTTTATTGGCACTCATTTCAAAAAATTGATAACAAAAAATAAATAAACAAATAATCAAAATAGCTAGCCAATCAGCTTCCAAGTTAAACAAAGATAGCATGCTACCAAAATCAACTAACCGTGCTTCAAGATTGGTATGTGATTTGACAGACCAAAATAGATACCAAAGTTGTTGTGACGTCATCGTTTTTCGTCCCGAAATCGGTTGGTACATTTTTGACCAACCAAAAGTACCTACCAAAACGTGGCGAAATCGTCTTGACAACGCTACGTCAAAACCATAAACTGGGGGTGAATTTAGTAACCCTCAAGCGAATAAGGTATCTAGTCTAGTAATGTTTCTGTTTAAAAACATTAATAAACCTCTTAAACAAAGTTATTGTTGTCTTCGTCAGGAACTATGTAGAAAAAGAAATTTAATTTCAGAAAACAATAATTTTTATTCTGATAGTAAAGAATACAGTTCCAATGTTGTGGAAGAATTAGTACAATATGAAGACAAACTTCTTTTCAATAGTGTAATTGAATCAAAACGAATGAAGTATGGGTACAAGCAAAACAGTAAATATATGACAAAACAGTTAAGGTATGAGGAACGTGTTTCTACTGCTCTTAAAACAATACAGCCAATACCATTATCACTTAAATATTTTAAAAATAATATCAGTGAACTTGATGAAGCAGAAGATACAGCTAAAAATGAGGTTACAATTGTTAAACAAGCTTATGAGCCCTCAACCAATTTTCCATATTGTGAAAACACACATGTTGTCCAAACTGATAATAATACTAAAAATACTACTCTTTCTATAGAAAGCAAGGTACTGGAACGAAAAAAACTATTAGATCAAGATGTAAAGAACTGGATGACTAGTTATGATAACTATGAATATGATTTGATAAAACATAATAATAGAACAGTAATTAAGGATTTAGACGATTGGAAAATTAATTATGGATCTCCAGATCCTAATTGTAAAATAAGCAATTATCCCTGTGGTGGTTGTGGTGCTTATCTTCATTGTAAGGTAAATTTATTATTGGTTTCGGTGAACTTTAGCTCCATTTTTAAACAGCAATATTTTGATATAATTTTTTTTTTCAGTTATTTGTTACACCATTATAAAACACATAGGGCCTGAAAAAATTAATTTTTCACTCATATTAACACAAAATAAAATAATTTCTTTATTTTCCATATAAAATATACTAAACTAATATGGCTGACCAACACGAAAAAAGTGAGAAAGAATACCTACAAAAAGAGATGATACGATGTCATTTTGTTTAGGATTTCCTCCTTAAAAAAGCAATGTTGCCAGATGTTTTCTAATAATTTGTTATTATTGAAGGTTGTTTTTTTCCCATTTACCAGAAATGAAGTTTTTTTATAGAAACAACAAATCAGAACTAACCAACAACAACTTTCAAACTATTACCTAGTTTTGGTTAGTTTTTGGTTAGTTGTCGTTAGGTTTTCCTCATTAAATTGTAAAATTTCTTTATCATAAATGCCCCATCGAAAAATTTTTTTTTGATCCGACAACGTCGCAAATTCTGGCCTTTTACTTAACCTAAAAACATAGTATTTTTAGACTTTTAATTTCATTTTCTCTGCAAAAATGCATTTTTTCGGATTTTTTCTTTTGGAAATCTACTAAACAAAATGTGTTCTTTTTATCTGTAATATTTATTTTTTTCAAATCGAATGGAGCTAAACTACACCGGACCCTTTATTATTATTATATTAAAGGTTAATGTAGGAAGATTAAAGTCATAGGTAATTGTCTCGAAAGTTGCCTCCTCTCCGATTTTGACCAAATTTGGTATACGGGGGTTTTTTGGGGCGCTGATTACGAATCTGAAAAAATATTTTTTCGGCAACGTTTCGTTTTTGAGATATTCATCATGAAAGTTGAAAATCAAACTAACCTTATTTTTACTATATTCCCCCTTCTTTTTGTACACAATTCTTGATTTTTATATAAAGTGGCACACAATATTTTATAAACACCCTTTAAAACCGTATATTTTTATTTATTTTACACCTTTTTTCCATTAAATTCGAGCTTCACTTCAAGCGGGCGGACATGATTCCCTAGTGTATACATGGTTGCGGCCACGATCCGACGTGTGAAAGTGGAGGTTTGCAATTAAATGGAAAAAAGGTGTAAAATAGGTATAAAAACAAGTTTTTAAAAGGTGTTTTTAAAATATTATGTGCCAATTTAGTGTAAAAATCAAGAATTCTGTGCAAAAAGAAGGAGGAATAGTGTAAATAAGGTTAGTTTAATTTTCAAATTTGATGATGAATATCTCGAAAACGAAACGTTGCCGAAAAAATATTTTTTCAGATTCGTAATCAGAGCCCCAAAAAACCCCCGTATACCAAATTTGGTCAAAATCGGAGAGGAGGCAACTTTCGAGACAATTACAAGTCATATTTTAGGCTTTTTAAATATTTTATTTCATAATGTAAGTCCGTTTAGTATCATTATTTAATTTCAAAAATCACAAAATCACTTTATATTCGGAAAATCTCATTACCTTTTTCCCTGTGGCAACAGTCAAATGAAAGAAATTGTCATGTTGACATATCTTTAAACGTCTAATTTGATTTATAAAAATGACACAGTCCGGTTAAAGTTGCTTAGCGACACTTACCGGCTCTGATAGTGTAATGACTAACCCACCCACTCAAATTGATAATGTAATCAAGGAACTACCAGATAGTATGAAATAAAACTATTTGCCTTGTAAGAATTCTTGATAACTTAAATAACTATTTTGATAATGCTTATCCATGTAGAGTATGTCGGTAATAATGAGTGTTTTATAGAAAAACGAATGGTTTAATCATTTTTTTTTTTTGATGCCATGTGTCATATTGAAGTAAATAACCCATTAAAAATCTAAAAAATAAAAAGTCAGTTGATAAAGACCCGGTCCCAGTTTATATTTTAACAAGTGTCACAACAATAATATCAGTTTCTATGTCTCATACAATAATTTAAAAACTAAAACCGATTGTCAATAGAATTGCCCCTATATATTTTCAGTAGACCAACACAGAAATATTTGACCCCCTGCTGTAAAAGTTGCAGGCGAAATGAGCGCATGCGCAGATCACACAGCACTCAGACTTTCAATATTTAATATCAAATATAGAGTTGGCAACACTGAAAAAATTTGCCTAAGGGTAGACAGGGTTAGACTTCACGATTGTAAATCGTCCGTCGCAGTCTTTTCGCCTTTGGCTGTTATTAAACATTTGGTGATCTTTCAGCATAGTTTTTTGAAAGTTAAACTTTATTCCACATCATTGAATATTATCAAGTGATTTTTTAAATTCTTGACAATTGTTTTAAATGTTTTATTTTAAAAGTTGAATGCCTGCGTACTAAAGACCTCTATTTGCTCAGATTTTAGAAAAAAATAGGGGACATCTGAAACAACACCCAAAAGATTAAATTGTGAAGGCGTAACTGAAATGCCAAAATAAAAGCTCCAAAAGTGTGCTTTAAACATTTTATTTTTTTTAAATGTTATTTTATAAAATAAAAATTATTTCCGCGTTCTAATTTTTTTTTTTTTTGTAGCAAATGGTACAGGCCTGTGACTAATCATTTATTATTAGATCTGTTTATCCCACCAAGTCCTAAAATACACCTTCGATAAGAGCGCTGACATAATAAAAAATGTAAAATAGTGTACACTATTTCTGAATAACAAACAGACCTTTTATATTAATACTTTAGCAAATCACGCAAAATAGAATATTTCAGTTTTATTGAAATAATTGGGCATATATAAACTACTTATGGCTTGATTGCCTATTTGAAAAAGTGGGGAAAGTCAAGCAAATTTTTTAAATGTAAATAAAATGGTAAAAGCAATTCCGTTTCGTTTTAAGTCTGATACACCGGTCTGGTTTTAATATTAAAATATATATATATATATTTTTTACTTATCGGGCCCATCCCAGATTTTAATCATATTTGGCACTCTGGAAATTTTTGTGGCACAGTTAACAAATCTGAAGTGAGTTTCTAACGAATAGCCCTAGTTTTTTAGTCACGAGGCTCACTTTACCCTATAACCCTAACACTAGTTACACCAAAACAAATTGCTTTTATGATAAAACACTTATTATTTTACGGGAAAAATTTATTTTTACGAGTAGGTATTTACACATAACTTAAAAAAGGCCACTTTAAAAATTTCAAAAATTAAATAAGACAATAAATTGGTTTTTATTAATTGTATCGCGCATCTTTCTTATACCAATATATGGTAGGTATCTAAAATTGTTGGCAAAATATTTCGATTGTATGAAAGTTTGTTCTGTGGCAATTTCGTGAATGGCATTTACGACAAAACCAAGAGCCGTCAGGCCAGTGATTTTGTAAAAAATACCATTAACGAAATTGCCATAAAAGCAACAAACCTAAGTAAAACAAGGGAAATATTTTGCCTAGAAATTTTTTTCTCAAATGATATCCGACAAGACTATTTCACGAGAAAACGAACCAAATTTTAGCTAGAAACATAGTGTTTATCCAAAGAAATAGAAACAATTTATTTGTAATTAATATTAAATATACAGTTGTTATAATAACCAGTGTGACTGTCCATGCTTTTCTACCAAAGCATGGTTTTGAGTTTGGTTGACACGGAGCAGTTGAGAAGTGGAAGCTGCCGAGCACACTTTATTGGTTGTTCTGAGGTTTTTGATGAGTTTAAGATGGTGATCAGAATCTAGCTGTAGGTTTTGGTGAATTCGCGTTTGAATGTTCTGTTTACTTAATAAATTCCTGTTTGCCAACGCCTTGTTTAGCTAGGACGGATACAGCGGGGGATCAATGAGAATGGCTTGTTATTTTATGTTTTTTTGTATTAATTTTAACTCTTTACCCTGAGGTTTTGGTTCACTTAGACATGGTTTTATTCCTAATGGAGTATTTTTGAACCAACATTCCTTCTGCCGGTAACAATTGCATATACGGTTTTCTGCTATTTTTGGATTTTATGAATTTTTTTTAATAAAATTACATTTAAGTATCCTTTGGGATAGCAAATATACTACCGGAGAAGAGAAATTGTGTTTAATTTTTGTTTTTTCAACCAAATAAACTTACTGGATCTTGGAGTGAATTTGAGTGCTGGGCGGGTAAAAACGTATAAATTGATAATTATTTAGTTAAACATAACACACAGAAACAGAAATCTATTGACAAAATACGCAGAAAATCGGGAAAAACAACTTTTAATTTAAATTTAAAAAAATATAGGTTAGAAATAAATCTAATATCTGATAACACATTCTTTCTACATTGTCAAATTCAAAATAAGTATCAACAGTGTTGCCGGACTTAATAATTTTCGGCCATCAAATTTTGATATTCTGGTTCTGTCCAAAATATAATTGGGATAAATAAAAAGCTGCTTTGCTTACCAAAACTAACCATGACCGACTAGGGGCTCTTGAATTTGTCTAAACAGTTGGTCATGGTTAATTTTGGTTAGTTAAAGCGGCTTTTTATTTTCCCAATTATATTTCAGACGTGAAAATGCGGGAACGTATTCGAAAAGACCCTGATTTGGCAACACTGCACGCTGACGTTCCTTGTCATAATGGGGAGTTTTCGCATTATATGGAGAAAATCAATGGTAATTTTAAATTCTCAAATTAAAATAAAAAATATTTAAACACATAATTTCTCTTCTCCGGTAGTATATTTGCAATCCCTAAGGACACTGGAATATGACTATATAAAAATTTTACCATATAATCCAAAAATAGAAGAAAACCGTATATGCAATAATTAACCTTCTGCCAATGTGGATGAACCGTATGAAAGAGTCTGTCTGTTGAAATATTTTATCCACTTTTTTCCATTAATTTTATGAATAGTCTTACAGGGCATTTCTTTGCTTAATTTTTTACTTACCATTTGCTGTTTGCCAATCCCTTTGAACCATCTTGGGCTGTTTTGGAAAATAATATGCTGTTATACTCAATTCGTCCGGTGAATTTTCCCATGATTTTAATTTCCTTTTGGAAATATTGAACTTTGCGGTCTCATTGTCTCTCATTTTTTTGTAGTCCATCGGGATTTTCTTTATCGTAGCTTTTGATTATTTTTAGTACGTCTTCGGTAGATAAAGCTTTTGAACTTAATTTTCTTTTGTCTGGACAACTTTGAAGCATTGACAGAGCTACTCCCAAATGGAGTTTTTTGACTTCCGTGTTTTAATCGGAATATTTTCGGATAGTGCTTTTTTAATATTTACGTTAGTTAGCATCCAAATCTCTCATATATTTTTTTAAATATTAATTTTCTGTTTTCAAAAATAAAGGTGATATTTGTCAGACTGACAATAGTTTTTTCTTTACCCTAACAACTTTTTGTTGCTGAGAAACCATCATGTTGGTTTTGTCCATGTAAGAGTTTTGTCAGTGTAAAACACTCTGGTGAAATAGTCTATAAAATGATAACTGTTTATTAGTGTTTTCTCTTGAATACGAGAAATAATTTTTACGTTAATAGTTCCTATCATCCAAAAGTTCTGAAAAAAGCTTTTAGTCAATAAAAAGGCTGGCTTTTTACAGACCAAGAATTTTGCTTTATCTTAGGTTTTTTTTTAAGGAATTTTATGAATGTTTTATGGTTTAATATTAAATTAAACCCTTGCCTTTTGCTGCTTCCACTAGAGGGCGCTGCTTAGAAACTTATTTTTCTCTAAAATTTTAAATTAAATGTTACAATTATTTTATTAAAAACGAAAAGTTAATTAAACTTGCAACAAAAACATTAAAACCTCACACATTAATATCTTATTTCGCCTAAAAGTTATTGGCAGAAGAACATTTTCTACTAACTTTGTAAAAAAAACATTTTATTTTTCATATTTCCGTGATCGAGCATAATAATAATAATAATAATAATAAATAATAATAATAATAATACTTCTTTATTTCAAATTACATACATTTACACATACATAAAATGAAATGACGTCACAAAAAAAAAGAAAACACTAAAAACTAAAGTCCAAAAAATCATTAACACTGTATGGTTCAATGTCAATCAGCACCCTTTTTATTGTTCTTTTAAACCTTCTCAGGCTTGTAATATTTTTTATATTTTCGGGCAGGTTGTTAAACAATTTGACACACATGTAATAGGGGCTCTTTTCAGTCAATGCCAATCGATGTTGTGGATACGATATGTTAATATTTCTAGTATTGTACCGATGTACAATTGCATTGTCAAATTTATCCCTATTCTTAAACAAAAATACAATACATTCAAATATATACAAAGCATATGCAGTCATAATATTAAGCTCTTTGAATCTACCTCTACAAGTGCCTCTAAAGTCGAGTTTTTTAATTGCCCTAATAATTCTTTTTTGCATAATAAAAACTCTTTGCAATCCTGAAGAACCTCCATAAAAAATTATACCATATCTAAGAACTGACTCAAAATTAGCACAATACAGAATTCTTCTTGTGACCATATTTGCATATCGTGACACAACACTTATACCAAAACCAATTCGTGCCAGCTTTAGACACAAGTTGTCAATGTGCTGGTCCCAGGATAGAAACTCATCAATTATCAGCCCTAGGAACTTTGTATGACGTTCGAGATTATAATTATTGTTGCCAAGATATAAATATTCGGGTTTTACTAATGGATTATTTTTTGTCCTAAATAGAGTAAGGTGTGTTTTGCTTTGGTTAAGTATTAACTTATTTTCGAGGAACCAACCAACATAACATGACAAATAAAAAATACTTTTATACATTATTTTAATTTTAATTTACTTAATAATAGTTATAAAAACCTTTTTAAAAATAACAATAATGATAATATTAATATAATAAAATATGTCTTTCTATTTCTTATGTCTTCCTTCACACATTATCTAACTTTAGGTTTAAAATATATTGTGATTTTCTTTTCTTTTTTCGTAAATGTGTTCTGTTTTGTTCTTTCTAACTCATTAATTCTTATCATTTCAACTAGCCTATGCTTATCTTTTTTTTTTATTTTCACTTCTCATAAGCCTAATTGTAAGATGAAAACTTTGCTCGTTGCCAAGCGATTAACGTCTGCTATAGGGTGATATAAATTATGCCTAGTCAATATTATTCAGGACTTTCTATTTATCTTAAGTATTTTCTTTTCCTTTCAGTTCAAAATTCCAAAACTATAGACTAATGCTGGCTGTGGGAACGCCCCTATAGCAGTGAACTACTAGATACTTATACAATGGTGTTTTCTCCAGATCCGTTGTTTCATTTTCATCATCTTTATGCATATTTTGGGTTTCGGGCATCTTACCGTTCTCTATAGTTTTCGCACACTTTTCAAGACCAAATGGCGTTTTTTATATCATCATAAGCTCTGAAACTAATAAATAAGTCTTTCGGTTCTTCATTTTTTGCATGTAACTTAAAATCATCAACGTAAAAGACGGAATTAATTGGCTGCTTTCTTTCTTTATCCAACACATATCCATTTCGTGTGTTGTTTAGTTCGTTTGAAAGTGGGACTAGCGTCATGCAAAAATTGGCGTTGACAGCGGTATCTCCTTGGAATATTCCACTTTTTTTGTTTATTGTTCCTGCTTTCACGTTGTTCTATTTGCGTTGATTGTTAGATTTGTTTTGTACTTTTTTTATGGGAATTTGTAGCATTTTTGAAGCTATGGGATCTACTTTATGTGTGCCCTAGCTCTGGAGATATGATTATAAGTTCCGAGTTCGAATCTTAATAAATGTTTTTACTTTTTTTTTTTTTTTGGCTTGTTCTCATCTAGTTTTCTTGTAAAGATTTTTATAGGGAAAAACAAAATGTATATATTTTGTTTTTCGAAAGTTTTATGATATTTTAATAATTTAACTTTGAGACCATACTTTTATTTTGTTTAAAAAAGAAAAAAGGAAAAAATCTTTTAATTGCTGACTTTCATGGATATGGGTGGCTTGGGGTTGTTCTTCCGACCTTTTTGCCTCAAAATATGTTTTAGTGCTTTTTGATGTTAAAGATATTAGGTTCATATCACAGGCTTGTAATGTGTCTTTTTCTAATTATAGGTCCTTGATAAACTGGCAATACAGTAACGGAACGTTGCGATAAATCTACAGTAGTGGTTTTATTTGCCTGTCCTCGTCCCGCTACACTTCTCCAGTTGTTTCATATAAATAGTACTATACACAAAACTATTATCTTAAATCTTCTAAACCACACATACTATTTCCTACCGAAACCCAAATAAGCTCCAAAACATCAACCAACCACCTCCTAATCCAAGGTTACGAACTCATTTCATCTTTTTGACCCCCTAATGCTGTATGTGTTTACGTTCGCAACGATCTGGCTTGTACTAAAGTTTCTTAGCTCAAATCAGGTATGCATAATATTTTTTGGCTCAAATTTATCTTAAGATCTTTTACCAAATTCCTTTGTAACTGCTCCCCTTGGTCACTTTATCATACTCTATACATTTAGAGGAATTTAAATGGATACCTCCACGCAGTGTCTGACACTACAACTCGCCGACTGGGATGGTACGTAGGGGTACCGTAGGGATTCTACCTACTTTTCCACTCCCTCCGATATTTGTAAACAACTTACCGAAACAATCCAACTGGGCATTGAGACCTGTATTCCTTATACCAAAAAGAACTCCAAATCGAAAAACCGCGGTTTTCTAATTCCTGTAACAATGCCAGACTTCCAAAAATTCAGGCCCACAAAAATGTTCTTCAAAACCCTAGTCCCGAAAATCGACAGGTTGGCATATAAGCAAAAAATCAGTATAATTAAACTATTTCAGAAGACCGTTTTAACAATTAGATAAAAGATAAAGTCCTCTCCTGCTTGATCAGTAAATCCAGGTCCACCCCTAATTTTTAAATATGAAATTGTTCCTACATCTAAAGGAAAAGCCGAACTATTTGTTACCCTCGATCCTCTCTTTAATCTTCATCTTCCAACAGTTGCTCATGTTCCTTATAAAATGTCCGATATCAATTTTAAAGTCAAACCGTTGAAACGTATCCTTTCTTCTCTTCATATCAAAAAATCATCTGGGCTGGATGGCATACCAGCAATCGTTTTAAAAAAATGTGCTCATGAGCTTGCACCCATCTAAACTCGCCTCTTTCGAAACTCTTACGACTGGGGTACCTATTTTCCTGGAGAGGGGAAACTGCACGTGTGCAATCCGTCCCCAAGAAAGGATGCAAAACTCCCTTCCAACTATAGACCTATGTCTCTTCTTTTAATTATTCGTAAAGATAAAAATCATTAATTCCCAAATCTTGAAGTATTTGGAAAAACACAAAATTTTACATAACAGACCGAATGTATTCCGGCACAGAAGATCCACAGCTGATCTTCTTTCCTTTGTCTCACACAACTGGAACAAGTCCTTTGGGTTGACAGTTTGACATATCCAAAGCTTTTGATCAGGTCTGGTACGATGAGCTTCTTAACAAACTTCCTTCCTACGGTCTTCCACCTAAGCTTTGTTCTTGGCTCTCCAGTTTCCCTTCTGATCGATGTATATCAGTTATTGTAGGAGGTCATTCTTCCAGGTTCTACTAAATTAAAGCTGGGGCGCCCTAGGGCTCTGTACTGGCACCAACTCTGTTTTTTCTTCACATCCAACGATTTTCGCTTTTCCACAATCCAATCTATTCATAGTTTTGCTGACGATAGTACCCTCCATTCTAATATTCAACTTCTTAACCCACCCTGTAATTCTGATTTGAAAAACAAGCGCAGGTCAATGCAAAAATCTCTTTTACAAGATCTTAAAATAATCTTGGACTGGATCGCCAAAAATCTAGTTCCGTTTAGTGCCTCCAAATCACAGTCATGTCCGCTATCGCAAAAATCGTGTGCCAATTCTTATCCATTACATATGAACGGCCAAGTTTTGCAGAACAAAGAATCGTTTAGTCTTGTGGGTGTTACTTTTGAGAATAACCTTAACTAGCTCAAACACATAACATCCATAGCCTCAAGACCTTCAAAAAAGCTTGGATTTTTCGATCCCGAAAGTATTTCTCTCCTTTTAATCTATATGCTCTGTATCTGTATCCCAGATCAGACTCTCTTTTGAATATTGTTCTCATGTCTGGAGAATGGCGTCTCCTTTACAACACTTAGCATTCTTGACTCTATTCAAAGAAGAGTTGTTCCTTTTATTAATCCCACTCTTACAGAAAAGCTTCTTTCTCTTGCCCACCGAGAAGATGTAGGAGATCTGTTCCTCTTTTATAGGTATTTTCACGGCTTCTGCTCCGAAGAGTTGGCCAGTATAATCTCTTCTTTGGCAGCTCCCAACAGAGGGGGTAGTGCCACTATTATACATCCTTTTACAGACCAACCTGAGAGGCCCCGAACTTCTCATTTTCTTCGTTCCTTCATCCCTAGAGTGTTCAGACTATGGAACGTGCTACCCGCAGATGTCATAACTAAAGTTACAAATAAAAAAGAAACAAACACCATTCCACACAAACTACACAAAAAGGCGAATCCAACAAGTTTATAAAAAGTATTGATAAAATGGAATACTTTTTGTGCTTGATTGCTGTTTTTATTATTAAGGTTAAGAATTTTAACTTGGACATAGGTTTTTTTTATTAGTTTGTTCACAGATTAAATTGGTTCTGGTAATTAAAATAACGTGGTTAGATCACTACACTTTTTTCCCTTTCAATGATATAAAAAATAATAACTAATTTTATTTATCTACTAAAAAACACACATAAAGGCGGAACTTGCTTTGAAGCAACTTTACCGAACGAAATAAAAATTTAAACTCATATACAAATCCATAGCTATTCCTAACACATCCTTTTTGTTCACTTGGGATTATATAATTTATTTCAAGACGGCAGTATAATCCTCTGCTTATTTCAATAAGTTCTCGTTGGGTTCCTTGCCTTTTAACTTTTTACTGCTTATAATTGCGACAAGGTTCTCCCTTAATGAAGAGTTAAAAGTTAAAGAATCCCAACGTGCCAAAATAACCCATTTGCTATAATAGCATTATTTTTAGGACACTGCTATTCCCGGATACATACCCTCTGAAATATTTAGAAACTGTTTTAGTCCAGGCGGAGCGGATTTGGGAACAATATTATGTCAAAGATGCCATTTCTTGAAAGAATATGACATTGCTTTACAAGTTAGGGTATCATCGGATGACTATCCAAAGGTTTTACAAACGATATCCGTTAAATCAGCTTGTGTAGTACTAATGGTTGATTTGTCAGATTTTCCCTGTTCAATATGGCCAGGAATTGCTGATATTTTAGGTCCAAAAACACCAATTATAGTTGCTGGAAATAAAGTGGATTTATTGCCAAGAGACACTGACAAATGTTTAAAGAGAGTCAGGGAAGTACTATATAATAACTTACAATTAAGTGGTTTTGCAGGTGCAAATATTAGGCACATTGAACTTATCTCAGCTAAAACTGGTTATGGAGTAGAGAACCTAATTTCTTCTATGCATAGAATATGGAAACATAGGAGTGAGTATACCACCAATAATCAGATTATAGTGAATTTATGTTTTAGGTTGCAGAAAAAAAAATAAATGTGGTTTTCTTAAACCTAACTTAAAAGTGCACTTCCTAATTTAATTTTTTTTCTGAAACCATAAATATATATGCACTATGTTAAGCTTTTTTCTGTACAAGTTTGGTTTGAAAAATTCTTGGTCTAAAAATTAAGATAAAAATTTACAATTTTAAAATTATTCTTAACATTATCTCCTTTTAAATTAACGCATCTGATCCAACGATAGTCAAAGGCACTAATTAGCCACCCTTCCCCCCAAAAAATTACTTTGGGTTGCCCAAATAGCCTCCTACGCAGCTATTGCCTTTTAACTAAAAAAAAATGCTGACTGGTTTTCACTTGGGCGAAGTGACGGAGGGTGCCGATTTGGGAAATATGCAATGTGTTCTGGTAGTTCATTGTTCAGATCTCAAAATACTATTGTTCGCAAGTTCTTTATACAGTTGAAAAGTAACTTTGTTCCTTTGCAAACCAAGTTTTTTTCACAAATTTTGTCATCTAGTTGAACTAAGAGATTGGAATAGTATTCACACGTTGTAGTTTTGCATTTTTAGGAGTAAGAAAAATGATGGAAAGTTAGATAGATAGAATTTAATACCACAAAATATATATTAAGTAGAAAGGGTCATCATTACAAAAATTTGAAAAAAATATATCAATATACAGGGTGTCCCAGAATATGTGGGCAATCTCGTGAAATCTAATAGAAAACCTAAAAATATTATGACAAGTTCCCATAAACTTTTTTTCTACGAGCCTTCCCTACGGAGATACAGGTACATAACGGACGCCCCTGGAAATCGTTTTTGTTTAAATAACTTTTAAAATACTAGGCGTAATTTAATATTTTTTTAATATGATTGTTACTTAAAATGAATGCATTAAATCATATTTGGCTTATTTAGTTTGCCAGGGGCAGACTAGCTCTGACACAATAATAGTAATTTTTTTAACAACCTGTATGCAAAAGGCTCAACAATATTATTTTTGGATAGCTTTAACGTTGAACTAAAAAATAAACTATCATAATTGGTAATTTTTTTTACATTATACAGGGTGTTTTCTAATTGTTCGTCAATATTTAGAGATACAGGGTGGTAAAATTTTAAAAAATAAATCATTTATTATTAATATCTGTAATACTACTTTAGATATTTTAATGAAATTTTGCATAAATGAACTATGTATCAAGAAGAATTTTTAAATGTACCACATTTTTTTTATTTCCACCAGTGGCGTTCGTACAGAATTTTACCTGCCTATTATGGCAGTAAATATGGGTCTGCAACTATCATGCAGCATAAGATTATATATTACTGTAGAAAGGCTCCGTTTTACTTCTTAAAGGCCGGGTTTCGAAGTATCGGTGAAAGACGGCGTCAGTGTAGAATTTCGTACTTAGACACATGACCACTTAAAGCGCTCTTTTGAAGCCAAGGACTAATTACTATAAAAAAGTGAAAACAGAAGCCTAGGACTAATTACTATAAAAAAGTGAAAAGCAAAGGGTCACTCATTCATTCATATATAAACTAAACGCAAAACAATTTCCGATGCACGTCATATGCTTTTCGTGACGTGGATGTTGCCAGCGTTGCCAGATAGTGATAAAAATACTGAGTATGTAATATTTTTAAAAAATAGGTATTATTTTTTAAAAATGATATTTTTACACTCCTTAATCAAACGAAATTTAAAAATTAAATATTTATTTGGCTACATGTCTTAGTCATATACTTTATTTATTCCATTACAAACTATTACACAATAATTACGCCAGTTAGCATATAGAACGTGTCGATATATCCGAAAAACTAATATACACTCTAATATTCCGTTTCCTAAGCCACCCTGTAATTCTGATTTGAAAAACAAGCGCAGGTCAATGCAGATATCTTTCCACAAGACTTTAAAGTAATCTTGGATTGGGCGTGAAAAATCTTCTCCACTTTTAATGCCTCCAAAACACAGTCATGTTCGCTGTCGCGAAAAAATTCTGCCAATGCTTATCGTTATATACGAGTGGCCAAGTTCTGCAGAACAAAGAATTATTTAACCTTGTAGGTGTTACTTTTGAGAATAATCTTAACTGACACAAACACATTACATACATAGCCCAGCAGCTTCAAGAAATCTTGGATTCTTTTTCGAGCCAGAAAGTATTTCTCTCCTTCTAATCTGTATACACTGTATGTATCCCAGATCAGACCCTCTTTAGAATATTGTTCTCATGTCTGGGGAATGGCGTTCCTACCACACTTAGCAGCTTCCCTCTCTTGCCGTCCGACAAGCTGTAGGGTTTGTCCCTCTTTTGTAGGTATTTTCACGGCTTCTGCTCTGAAGAGTTAGCCAGTATAATTCCTCCCTAGCAGTTCCCAACAGACCAACATGTAGTGCCACTTTTATGCATCCTTTTACAGTCCAACGTGAGAGGCCCCGATCTTCCCACTTTGTTCGTTCTTTCATCCCTAAAGTGTCCAGACTATGAAACCTGCTACCCGCGGAAGTTTGTCGTTCTCCTCCCAGTCTCCAAATATTTAAGGCCCGTGTAAACAAACTCCCTCCCACCACACTTAAGACACCTACGGTAAGTTAGTACTTAGGCCTCAGCCTTGGTGGACTGTGCTAAGATGAAAAATTTGGCAAAAAATACATTATAAAGTGAAAAGATTAATGCTTTAGTTTTGGTTATCATCGTTAGAATCACTTGAATCACTAGATTCATTTAAATTAATAACCATAGGTTTAGTGTTCAACCTGTCAGATACATGTTCTCTATCGTACCATTTTCTTATCTCGTCTTCTGTATGTCGAATTGAATTTTTCCACATTTCTGGAGTAATAGTACCAAGAGATTCCTTCCACATATCCAAACAGTGAATCTCTGTCGCACCATCTCGACCAACATGTCTGTTATAATAATTTTTGGCAATGCCCCAAATGTGTTCGATTGGGTTAAACATACAGTGATATGGAGGCAACCGTAAGACTTTATGTCCATATCTTTCAGCCATATCATCAACTATATAGGTTTTTGGGGGTTTATGTCTAAAAAAAAATTAATGATTCAAATTATAAAATCATCTGATACAAAAAAAAAAAAAAAAAATTCCAGTTCCTACATAGCTACAATTTTTAGAAGTTCAGTCTTAAATATAGCTTGATCAAATTTAATTTTGTTATCCAATAACCATTCCTGGATTGAAGCCTTTGTCCATGAAAAATTGGGTATTTTTTTAATAACATGCTATGGTATGGAGCATTGTCAATTACAATAACTGAAGGCTGTGTCAGATTCTTCAACAATTGGTTCTCAAACCATTGCAAAAAATTTTGCTGATTCATTTCCCCATGATAATCACTCAGCTTTGTTTTTGAGGAAAAAATTGCCTCAGCACCCTCAATAAAACCATTTTCAGTGCCAGCATGAAGTATTATGTATCTACAAAAATTTCATTTGAACTTAAGTAAACATATGCTTTAATTTATAATACCTTTTTCCAACAACTTTTGTGGATTTCACACTCCTTTTGTTTTCATCCTGCCAAGAATGTCCTATAGTACCGTTCTGAAAAATCCAAGTTTCATCAAGGAAAACAAATTGATACAGTGATTCTTCTTTTTCTTTCATATAATATTCTCTCAAAAAAATGAGTCGTTTTATAGCTACATGAGGAAGTTCCAAAAGACCCCGCCTTGGATCATCTTTCTTCCATCGGAAGCCTATTTCCTTCAACAAATTCCTTAAGAGGTTTGACAACCATCGAACAATTGCCTCTCTCTTAATTTTTCACTTAAACGTGACACAGTTACGTGCTGTTCTAAAAAGTTATTTTTGGTAAGTTTTAACTGATTATGGTTATTACATTCAAGACTTACTTGTTTCATACATCTGGTAAATAGTTTCACGAATCGCTCCGATATCCAAAATTTCCACATTTGTAATTCTCTTTGCATGAGAACGTTTCTTTTTAGGCGACTTTAGCAGCTCATTACTTTAAGCGATTGTGAAATTGCACTAACAGTGGAAATATTTAAGTTTAGGGCTGCAACAACACGCTACAAATTAAAAATTTAAAATTACCTTTGCAAGTTTTATATGCTACTTTTGTGTTAAACTTACTTCTCTTACTGCAGTCAAGGGCAATAATGGGCCCTTATTTTCCAGTTCTTGCTGAAAATAGCTTAGCAAGGAAGCTACTAGCTCTTTGCATCGGCTGTTTAAATGTTTCGGCATTTTGAGACTGAACTTGAACGTAGAAGTAAATGCACAGTAAACTACAAAGTCTTTGTTTTCAAAAAAACAGTTTTTTAAAATAACACTGATAAAAATACACACCAATAATAACTAGTATTACTAAAAACACAAAATTGTTATAAATAATAACAGCTGGACAGGAAGCATAAAATCAAAGAATGAACGGCAACGTCGCTAAATACGACAACATGACAATAATAAAATTCAAATTAAACCAATTTTTACAGATTTAACTGATATAAATATTCTATGTAATTGAGTTAGTATTAAAGTGAAATGAAATACTTTTGATTAAATTCATTAAAAGGCCAAATTGTAATATTTTTTACCTAGATATTATTTCGTCACGTTTGGGGACCTGAGTATTATTTATCAGCTGATTGATGACGTGCATCGGAAATTGTTTTACGTTTACTTTAGACTAATCACGAAATCTCCAAAACTACTTGACCTATGAAGACAAATTTGGAACCTTTGTGCCAAATTTCATCTTTTAATGATTGAGATTATGAGCAGGGTACATCAGCTAAAAAATTATTTTAGGAAACTCACCCCCTAAAGCGGTAAAATAGGGGGTGAAAGTTTGTATCGAACTTATCATTGCGGGACTTTGAAATTACATGTCTTGGGGGGAATAAAAATGGGGATAAAAGTTTGTATAAAAAATTGTTATTTTTGTAGTTGTAAATGTGGAAGGTTGTAATTAGACTTCTGATTACCCTGAAAAATAGAAAACACTAGCTAAGAAAAAAATTTAGAACTTATTTCACCTTCCCAAGGTGCAGAATAGTGGGGTAAAAGTTTGTATGGAACATCGTCATTATATAGGATTATAGGATAATTTTCCTCCAAAGTGTGAAAGTTTGCATCGAACTTCATCATTTCTGGACTTAAAAGTATAAAAATTTGTATATGGGCTCTTGATTATGATTAAAAATAATTTGTTTTAACATTTTTGAAATTAAATCCCTTTAGGTATTAAAATGGGGATAAAAATTTGTATTGAAAAATCGTCAATTATGAAATTGTAATAACGGCAGTTGGTAACTAGGCTTCTAATTGCCCACAAAATTAGAAGACGTTAGGTGTTTTGGTATTAGGCCATTCTCGTGGGTAAAGAAACATACTTTGTTGCTAATTTTTAATGAGTACTATTTTCCATTTAAAATATATGATAACATTTACGTAAAAATTAAAAGCCAAAAAAAAAGTAAAATGTCTTATCTTCTTGTTAAAAATCGAAAGTTTTTTTTTACTATTGCTAAAAATATTAATAAAACCCTTTTAGCTACTGATGCAAGTAGTTTAAAAAAATTAGTATAAGTATATTAAATTTGGTCAAAATGAATCGAGCCCACTTTTGCCTCAACCGGAAGTGATATTTCTCACCCCGTTAGATAAGTTACCTTTTCAGGGTATGCTCAGCGCAAAGGCGTCCGCCATGTAAAAAGGCGGCAATATGAAAGTCTCGGACACTTTTTATAAATATGGCTGGGAAAAAAGCATTTTTACCTCTAATATCAATAAAATTAAATGAAAAAATAATTGATGGTGCTTCATTAGTGCATCCTACCGAAAAAGCCCAAAATTGTGGTCAGTTACGACGAGGCTTAAAGTGCATTGGTCGTCATCAAGGAGAAAATAAAGTCGAACTAGTTGGAAGGTTACGATAATAATAATTTAAATATCAAGTAGAACTGTATTCTGCGTGTCATGGTAATAAGTAAAAGTCATTACAAAAAAGAAAAAATAATTCTTATGGAGGTTCTAGTGACTTTTACCTATGACAAACTTCATTATTTGAGGTTATGGCGCGAGTAAACGCCTTACATTATCACTAGTTTTTTAACACAACTGATAGAGTCTGGATATTCGGTTGTTGGACCACATTGTCCTTCAAGAGTGAACAAATAAATGTCTTTAATAACATTATCAATTCCACGAAATCGACCAGCACCTCGTCCACACGGCTTCACCCACAAATCGCATCGCATTTAGCACATTTGGGACAAATTTTTATGTGCTTTCGCATACTTTTTCGGCGATATTCAAAACATGGCTTTAAAAAAACTAATAAAATAGTGTAAATTCTCCTGAAATAATTTACTACTCGTATCATTGCGGCATACTTCATAAGAACAACGTTTTGTAATCCTTTTCCTTATAGATAACATTATATATTTTAATTAAAATATTTGTATTTTTATTTTATGATGTATGCACAATAATTTTAATTTAACTGTTTATAAAAAATAATCATTATTACTTGTTTTATTGCTAATTTTTTATAAACATATGCACTGCTCATCCATTTGTAAATAAAGTGCCCCAAAAACATCGCGAAAGGTGGGGCATAGGCACAATTTTTTTTTAACTATTACAAGGCTTGTTGACACCTTACATATGCATTCCGAAATTTAAATAATATCTTTTATATTAACGGAGAAAAGCTGCTTGTAGTACTTCCGTTGAGCATACGTTAATTTTCCAACGGTGCCGGCCAATGAGAACGCGGCAGCCAGTTACGACAATGGCGCCAAGTTTAAACTGTAAATCGACCACTCGAGGCTAACAGCGCCATTTATTTTCTTGATAGATTGGTGAATGAATTTTATGATCCTTTAGTTTGACTCTGTGATTAGAATAATTAATTATTATTTAGGTATTGTAGATTATTGTATAGGTTTTAAAATAAAAGTTACAATGTGTATGTGTTTATACTATTTTATTAGTTTTTTAGGGTAAATAGAAATATAAATAAATGATATTATACATATTAAATTTTATAATTAAGCTTTTATTGTTATAGTGCCCTATACAGGGTGTTTCTAATAACATGCTAATATTTAAGGGGGTGATTCTTGGAGCCATTTTAAGAAAAAAACTTCATATGAATGCATGTCCTAAACGTCTTATCTTTTGAGATACAGGGTGTTAAAATTTTAAGAAAAATTTTTTTTTATTGTCATTTTCATACCGCTTTAAATATTTTTATGAAAATTGGTGTACGGCGTTTATGCATTAAAGAGCATTTTTTGACCTAAGAAACATTTTTTATTTCCAACAGTGGCGTCCGTACTGGACTCTGACTAGATATTTTTGAAGGAAAAAGTAGTCCGCCACTGCTTTCTCTTAAAATAAAAATATTTTTGGAGTCCTCGGTCAATTTAAAACAAATTTGGTTACTTGACTTTTTTTCGTACGATTCACCGTTTTCCCATAAAAAAAATAAATTCACTTATTTGCATCTCACTGGACCAATTACGAGAAAAAACGATTTATGTAACTTTCAACAATAATTTCTTCAAAATGTTTCTTAGATTAAAAAATGCTCTTTAATGCATAAACGCCGTACAGCAATTTTCATAAAAATATTTAAAGTGGTATGAAAATGACAATAAATTATTTTTTTCTTAAAATTTTAACACCCTGTATCTCAAAAGAGAAGACGTTTAGAACATACATTCATATGAAGTTTTTTTCTTAAAATGAGTCCAATATTAGCATGTTATTAAGAAACATCCTGTATATTTTATTTATTTATTTACAAATCAGTACACTACAGAATAAGATATTCTAAATGGTACGAAAACAATACAACAAAATTAAATTCCAAACAAATTAAATTAAATTAAACTAACTTAAGGCAAATAAAAGAGAGTAAACTAGCTAAACCATATAAGGAAGACAGGTCTACATACTTCCACTTAACAATCTTTTTAACGCAATCAAATTAACAGAAAAGATGGCACAATGAGAGAAAAACCTATACTAATTATTAACCAAACGGTCAACAAGCATTACATCCATAGTTAGTTCTGTGATAACGTTCGTAAAATAACTGCGCTGGCCTTGTGCGTCTTATAGGAATTAAAAACGTAATTAAATTTAAAAGACTAGTGCAGTCAATTCCTCCATTAAGAACTTTGTAGAGGAACAGTAAATATGCGTTTCTACGACGACATTCCAGGCTTTTGGCACCACAAAGCAAAAGCTTAGTATCTTAAGAGATGTTACTGTAGGGGAAGTGAAATTTATACAGAAGATATTTAAAAGAAATTTACTTTGAACCTTTTCAAGTTTCTGAAAACTGACAAGCGTAATGTCACCAAATCAGACAGTACTCTATAAACTTCGAACAAGTAATTATATTTTTCTTACAAATTAATCATAAATACGAGTAAACACTGATGAAAGTATAGAGAATGAAAAACTTAAAAATAATTGTTCTACTTCTTATTTGGATAATACGTTTGTTTCTCAAGTTTCCTTTTTCTCCAAAATTAAATGTCTCATAATTGTAATACTTGCAGTGTCACAACCTCTCGCTTGTCCTCAAATGCCATGGTTTCTATATGAGGCCTGGTCTCCTGAATGAAATGGTTTACATCATCATGATAGCGTACCTGGCTTGTTGAAGGCTCATCAATAAACAAAACATTATTCTCGTCATCATCAGGACTTGAAGTACCTAAAACAGACTCGCTTCTCTGCTCAAACATAGCTAGAGCGTGTATATGTTTTCATATTACAGTTTTTACAGCATTTTCTGCACACTGGCAACAATATCTATGTAAACATATTTTACATTTGTTACAATATCCAGCTCTACATTCCTCATCACATACTTCATTATAAAAAACAAAATAATATTTATCACTTACCGAACAAGACTGAACTTTAAAATTATTATCACTCGACAAGTTTACCTTATTAATCATTTCTTCTGCTTTTTTATGGGTTTCTAGGTTAATTTTGTGTTGGTAGCTGTTAGCATTTGGTCTTTCCACGTTGATAATCTTTTTCCACATCTTTTCATCCACAAGTTCTTCCAATAAATCCAATAATTTTTCCACTCTGGAGACATAATATTTATTTAAGTATTATTCTTTTTTTAGAAATATAATTTACCTTTACCTAAGGTTGCGCTGTCCATTCATTTTGTTGTATTTTAGAACTTTATTTAAACTCTCAATGGCCATGTTCGTATTTATCCCTGCATTAATTCTATGACAATGTGCCCACATTTTAATTCTTTCTTCATTCTGAAAGTAGTACCTATAAAGGGAAAATTAAAAATTTATTTTGAATAAAATTTATTATACTTGCCTTTGCAAATAATTTAAAAAATCATTTTCCCCCTCTTGTTTTAAATGGGCCAAATAGTTATCTTTCAGCTCCACAAACTTCGCAGGATCAGTTTCTCTTAGTATTTTCCTCATTTCTTTCTTCATATTTTGTCTTATTTCTGGATTCTTAATTTTTGATCGCCCTTGAATATTCCAATTCTTGATAACATGCCATGTACAAAGAAGTCTTCTTGGTTTCTGATCCGTACCCATCACTTGGCACCAGGCATTGTAGTATTTTGGATCGTCATCACTCATTATGTATTCTGGCTTAAGAGTTTCCCCTAGTCGAACTTGAAGAGCACTGAAAAATATTTGTTGAATTGTTTGATCCATTCTATTAGAAAGAAAAAATGCAACAGGAAAACCAATATTATTCTCATCCTTAACCAATACTATTGTCAAATCTAGATTTTTCTTGTTTGTTCCGTGTGTTCCATTCATACAAATAATCCGACTAAAGGCTCGAAGTTTCTTTTCCATAATACCATTCATATACCCAACTGCAAAATCTTCGTCATTTAATCCAGAAAAACTCTCACCTACAATGAAAGCAAATCTACACCACCTCCACCATAAAGCAAATTATTACCTTAGGAATTTATATTACTTTAATGCACAGTAAAAGTTGTTATTAATAAGATCAGACCAACTCCAAATGATCAGCCTACCAAAATAACCTAATAATATTCACACTACTTAAATTTACCTAAACCAAAATCTCTACATTCAGATGCAGGCTAGGTACTTATATACCAAGAATACATAATGTTCTTTAGGTATATATCATGTACAAGGTGGGCAAAATTAATGGTCGTTTTTGATAGAAATCGCCTATTTCTAGAGGATTTAGATAAAAACCAAGTGACACTTCATGAGTTTGATTTTTTTCATAACAAAAACTCACCCTATACATACTATATCCCTGAACCTAAACCACTATTTAACAGAAAAATTTATGAATTTATTTATGCACATGTGTGACATAAGAAAAGTTTGACTATTTCGCCTGTAAGTATACTATAATGGACCACTGGACTAACCATTTCCCAAAGTGAATTTTATAAATACATAATAACATCAGTCACCAGTACTATTTTTTGTGCAAAAGTAATATACAAATGCCTTTTATTACATTTTAAATAGGTGCACTTACCAATTTTCTTGAATAAAAATGCATGATTTTTTCCTTGTCTGTTCCATTCTTCAATTTTCAATGCCGTAGCTATCATGTCATCTGCATCTCTCCTATTATCAATTTTAAATTTCCTGATTAGATATGCTAAGTCTCCTCTCGTTACAAGGTTTCTTCTCTCGAGTTGATCATTTTGGATTATACGTGAATCTTCAATTATCCTTTGGTTCAATACACCTGCAGTTAATATTTGAACAATTGTCTCTTGTTCGACTTTAGATAATCTCTTGGTCCTTAGTTCATCAGTGTGCCCCACATGAGTTTCAACAAACTTTACAGTCACAGATCCTAAAAGAAAATTAAAAAGATTAGCTGTAGTAATAACATTATTAAAAAAATATTTACCCTCGGCTGAAATGTTAACCATAATTCTTGAAGGACATGCTCCATGAATATGAATACTACCTCCACTTTTCACACTACGTTTTTGAGCTGTGCTGGCAAATCCTAAAAAAGAATAATACCATACAATAATTATACTTCCTTATACATCACTACACGAGCACCTTTGTAATCACTTCTGTTACACTCATATACTTTCTTCTCTTCACCGTGTGCATATTTTCTTCCTGTACGGCAAGCATAGTCTACTTCTCTATTCTCCTGGGTCCTCCAAGCTGAAAACTCTTAAAATACAAAGTAGATTCTTTTATAGTTAAGTTATGAAAAGTACTTAAATGTTTAATCAAGTCTGTATGGAATGGAAAAGAAGTTTGGTTTATGCAGATTGGGCATATGATATGCTGAGTTCTTTTGGATTCTTCTGATGTAGAAACTATATCTTGGTCTGAGTGTTTTGTTCTTATATGTCGGTTTTTAGTCGATATAGGTACTTGAAAATTCTATGTTGCAAAATTGGCAAGTCGTCAGTTTATTCCTAAAAATAAATAAAACAAGATTAAATTGAATCATAACCTAGAAATATCAAATAAGAGCAATAAACTTACTTTTCCAGTTCCATATTACGGGTCTAATGGCCTGAAATAAATAACAAAATGCTTTGGCAATAAATAAATCGCTCTCGAAGCTCAATTTCCAATAATAATTCTAAAAAGAACAAGAGCATGGAAATATAGGCGGGAAATCAGCAAAAATCCAATGGATTCTAGTGAAGCGATTTTATCCGATGCCAAACGAAGTGCCCTTCGGTTCAGATTGATGATAGTGCCTTCTGATTGGTTCGGCACCGTTGGAAAATTAACGTATGCTCTTCCGTTGCAACCCGGTATCCTTCACATGACCAAGTTCTCCCGACAACTTCCTTATACTTTATATTTTGTTCTGTTATAGGTTGCTTAGTACTTTCGCATTGTTTGGTCCAATTAAAGTTGCAAAAGTTTAAAAAATCTTCCCAAATTTCACAACTTTTCTCAAATTGTAATATTTGCAAATTTAAAAACTTAACGTTAAACTTTTATTTTAACTATGAAATTGTGAAATTTTCCCTTGCTAGGATTAAATAAGGATTTAGCCGTTTGTTATTATTTGTTTGTGGGTTGGTGCGCCGTGGCCAGAACTGTGGCCGGTTACCCTATTAAATAAGAAGGGATCTTTGACACGCCTGGACTTACAACAATCCCACTTAGAATTGTCAATATTGTAAGACCCTTAAAAGCTAAAACTTTTTCTCTCCTTTTAACTTGTACATCCTAGATGCATCTTAAATGCTGCTCTTTATAAAATAGGCGTAAGAATGCTGCAGGCGAACGATGTTAGAGCCACTATATAAATTTCTTGTAGATTATGTATATTTGGGACACTGTATACCGTTTAAAGTTTCGCCGAGTATTTTGGGTTGCCTACTGATGGTGCCTGTTAGCGCACCTGTTAGCTTTGTATTGGTGCAATACAGTATTGCTAGATTTCAGGTTTAGGTATTTTATTTAGTTTAAAAAGATATTATTGTTTTCTGTAAATCCTTTGAACTGTTTACATAATAATATGTTAGTAGGTATCACTTGGCAACTGGTGAAAAAATTCTAAGAAAAAAAAGAGGGTACGTGGTTGTCAAGAAGAAGCAGTCTTGAAAAAAGTTGATATGTCGGTTTTCGTCTTGTAACTTCCCGGTCGCGGGAGGAAGGATTCCTACTGTAGCCAGCGTTGTTAGCAGCAGCACTTTCGTATTAGATCTAGTACTTTTTAGAGTGATTTAGTACGCTAGTACGCCGCTCACAAATCTAGTACGTTTTCAGACTATTCGAATTCGCATTCAAAAATAAGCCTACGGCCTGTAGCGATGTTGCCATGAGTACAACAATTGACAGCGGCAGATTTTTAGCGGTCAGCTAAAGAGTTATTGATGAGACTGTTGAGACTCGCATATAGCGACACCCCCGCTGGCGAGCTTCTTGACAGTTTATAACCTAAGAAATTAAATTTTAATGTGTAAAGTAATAGTTTGGGGTCTTTTCTATTACGTCCCCGCATTTTTACGTCTAAAATATAATTGGGGAATATAAAAAGCCGCTTTGCTAACCAGAACTAACCATGACCGTCTAGAACTTAGGGCTTTTGAAATTGTCTAAATTATTTGTAGAAGTTATAAACACAATTTTAACAACGTATTAAAAAAAAACCCGAGGAATATATAATTACACTTTTTTAAAAAATTATAACTTCTACCATATAAAAAATTATAAAAATTTTGTTAATAACTTTTATGTAGGAATAATTTAGACAAATTTAAAAGCCATAAGTTCTAGTCGGTCATGGTTAGTTCTGGTTAGCAAAGCGGCTTTTTACTTTCCCCAATAATATATTAGACGTAAAAATGCGGAGACGTTATAAAAAAGACCCATGATTTGCTTTTTTTACATTAAATGCATTATATAGAAAATGACTACTTTTCAAATTACGCGCCGAGTCTCTGCATAATGAAGCATAGGCGTGTTGTTAAATTCATCAGATGGTTTAGCTCTGAAATCTATCGTGACGTCACACTAGATTACCGCTAGTTTTATCCTTGTCCATATACTACTAATACAACGGCCACCTTTCTTTAGCGCTTTCCCATCAATTAATTTAAAAACGGCTTGATGAAACAGCAATTAGTGCTCACGGTTCATCGATGAATTTAACAACACGCCTCGTTTCATGTGTTAACACAGTCAAAAAGCTTGCCAGCGGGGGTGTCGCTAGACGGAAGTCCTAAAATCTAGTACGATATCCCGAAATCTAATACGAAACTATAGCGACATCTAGTACGAAAAAAAAATGTCTGCTAACAACGCTGACTGTAGCACACCTAGCGGACATTAGAAGAACTCGAAACGAAAATGACGTCTCCGCATTTTCACGTCTGAAAAATAATTGGGTAAAATAAAAAGCCGCTTTGCTTACCAGAATTAACCATGACCGACCTTTTAGACAAATTCAAAAGCTTTTAGTTCTAGTCGGTCATGGTTAGTTCTGTAAGCAAAGCACTTTATCCCAATTATATTTCAACAGACACAATTTTTGTTTGTGCGCACGTAAATTCGTATTCCTAATGAATAACAGAAGGTGTGTATCCCAAATATTAACCATATAATAGTAAAATAGCAGAAAACCGTTTTGTAAACAATTACCAACGAAAGGAAAAACGCTCACTAAACAATAAAAATAAGGTTAGGTTAGGAACTTTTTAGGTTGCCTAAAATCTCGCTAGAGGCGTTAAAGTAGGAATCCTTCCTCCCGCGACCGGGAAGTGTCTTGTAAAGATGGTAATGTTAAATTGTAAAAGAAATACAAAGTTTTCTTAGGAAAATGCCGTACTAATAAATAGGTTGGATAAAGTAAAAACAGCCTTTTATTCGAACCGTCGTAAATACACCGAAACGGGTAGTTTTTGTGTGCGCGACAAACTATGTAATTCAATAGATATAGAAACAGACAAGAAATAAGTTAGAAAGAAAATATAGGTTGCTTTGTGGAAAAATGCACAATCCATGGAAGGATTCACCGGTAGTACCAGATTTTTTATTATGAAAACTTTGAAGCCTTGTTTTTTTTAACCTTTTTGTTTTCTTGATAGCTCCTTTTTTAGAGGAGATATTAAGATTTACCCTAGGAGATGTTTACACTTGGTCTTATGTAAAAAATAGAGGTGAACCGATACTTTTTTGGCGCAATGTAGTTATAGGACTTCAAATAGTTTTTGGAAATTTTATTAAGAAATGTAAAATTTGGTAAGGAAATATACAGGCGAGTTAGTAGTAAATTTGGTAAAACTTGCATATACGGTTTTCTTCTATTTTTGGATTATTTGGCAAAATTTTTATATAGTCATATTCTAGGGTCCTCAGGGATTGCAAATATACTGGCGGAGAAGAGAAATTATGTGTTTTAATATTTTTTATTTTGATTTTAAGATTTAAAATTACCATTGATTTTCTCCATATAATGCGAAAACTCCCCTTTATGACAAGAAACGCCAGCGTGCAGTGTTGCCAAATGGGGGTCTGTTTTAATACGTCCCCAAATTTTCACGTCTGAAATATAATTGGGGAAAATAAAAAGCCGCTTTAACAGGAGAGACTATCTAGAGAAAGATATTCCAGCATATAAGCATGCGCGGTCTTTTTTAATACGTCCCCGAATTTCAGACAAATTTAAAAGTTCTAGTCGGTCATGGTTAGTTCTGGTTAGCAAAGCAGCTTTTTATTTTCCCTATTATTTTCCCAATTATATTTCAGACGTGAAAATGCGGGGACGTATTAAAAAAGACCGCTCCTGCTTTAACTAACCAGAATTAACCATGATCGACCTTTTAGACAAAATCAAACGCCCTCAATCGGTCATGGTTAGTTGTGGTTAGCATTTCAGATAAATTCAAAAGCCCCAAGTTCTAGTCGGTCATGGTTAGTTCTGGTTAGCAAAGCAGCTTTTTATTTTCCCCAAATATATTTCAGACGTGAAAATGCGGGGACGTATTAAAAAAGACCGCTCCTGCTTTAACTAACCAGAAATAACCATGATCGACCTTTTAGACAAAATCAAACGCACTTAGTCGGTCATGGTTAGTTTTGGTTAGCATTTCAGACAAATTCAAAAGCCCTAAGTTCTAGTCGGTCATGGTTAGTTCTGGTTAGCAAAGCAGCTTTTTATTTTCCCCAATTATATTTCAGACGTGAAAATGCGGGGACGTATTTAAAAAGGCCGCTCCTGTTTTAACCAACCAGAATTAACCATGACCGACCTTTTAGGCAAAATTAAAAGCCCTTAGTCGGTCATGGTTAGTTTTGGTTAGTTGTGGTTAGCACCTTTTTATTTTTCCCAATTAAAGTTCAGACATAAAAGAAATATCAAAAAATTTAAACACAACAGTGCCCAAAATTATTAAATCCGGCAACACTGTTGATACTTATTTTAAATTTGACAGTAGAAAGAATTTATAATCAATTAGATATTAGATTTCTAACCTATATATATTTTTTTATTTAACTTAAAAGTTGTTTTTCCAGATTTTCTGCGTATTTTGTCAATGGATTTTTGTGTGTGTGTGTCATGTTTTAGTGAATAATTATTAATCTATACGTTTTTACCCCGCCCAGCACCCCTATTTACTCCAAGGTCCCGTAAGCTTGTTTAATTAAAAAAAATAATAAACGCATAATTTCTCTTCTCCGCCAGTATATTTGCAATCCCTGAGGACCCTAGAATATGACTATATAAAAATTTTGCCAAAAAATTCAAAAATAGGAGAAAACCGTATATGCAAGTGTTACCGTAAATTTTAAAGGAAAATCCAAAAAGGTGTTCAAATTATTTTTTAAAATAGAAACTCGGTCGAAAAATAATAAAATAGTTTAATATACTGTGAGGATATTTGGGAAAAGAATAAAAGATGCAAAAATTATAAATGTCAATGTCCAAATATATTTAAATGTATGTACAGAAATTTTCGTTTAAAATGCATTTAAAGCACTGATGGGGTTTAAAACAAGATTTTTTTGTTTCCCCAAAGTTGTGCTCTTTTACAAAATGCATAAAAATTGGGTCCATTTTATAATCTTCAAACCACAGACAGCAAACACCAAACTTTAATAATTTAATTTATTTATTTAAAGATAAACTTAACAACACTCTAGGTAATTATATGTAAGTCAAATAATTAAAATATTACTTGAAAAATAAACACATAAGTAAACAAAGATTTGCAGGTTAGGGTTTCTTTAAAAGTTAAAAATGAAATGAAAAAATAAATAAAGCAAGGACAGATATACATTATGTACATTTTCATGGTATAGAAAGAGAACAAATCGTAGCAAGGGCCTGGCTGATCTTTCTATTCGGGTTTAAAGAGATTTTCTATTATGGACAGGAATTTTCTTCTCTATGATGTTACAGAGTTCGCCTGCTGCTTCCATATTTTAGAAATAGTCTTAGCCAAACATTTTACCGCATGATGTTGTGCCAGACTCGTTCATCCGTTTTTAATCTATTCTGGAGTCTAATGCATTGAACTCTGACCTTGCAGTCTTCGGGAGAGAAATAGTTTAAATTTTACCTCGTAATTTTGTAGCGTTGGCATACAGTTTTCTGTTACAAAAGCCCTGCTGTCTGCTTAGCTATCCAAGCGGAATATAGTGTCTTTTGGCTATAGTAATTAACCACGGGAACATAATTGTCCTATATTCTATATGGATACTTAATAAACATGTTTGGTACGGCGTAAAGTGCGAAGTATGGAAATAATTTAGGCCACGCGTCAATTTTAATCGGATAATGGTCATTTTTTTCCTGTTCATTTTTATCGGAGTTATATTTTAAATTCCTCATGAGATAACTGTTATATTTATTCACAAGCCATCTTAAATTGCGATATAACTCACTGACCTTAAAACTAAAGAACCTTATTCTGTAATACTAGGCAACTAAAATAAAAAAAAAATAAAAAACGATGTACCTCACATGTAATAACATTAACAAAATATAACCTTAAATTCATCGAACATAGCCTCAAACTTTTATACAGTTCTTCAAAAAAAAATTTTTTTTTTCAAAAACTCCATTCTTTAGTATACATATACATACATATCCTAATTCTGGAACCTTCATGTCGGCTTTGAAATTAGGTATTTGAGGTTTTATTTTATATAGATATAGATAGTTTAAGGTCGCGGTCTATGAATTTCAGCTTATGTTCGTGTTTGAATTGATGATTTAGTACTGTCTTGCATTCCCGTAATTATTCCTTTCGGTTTATCAACCTCAGATACATCATTTTCTTTTCCCTTTTAGTCACCGAGTATTGCAAAAGATTCTTTGATTGTGGGGCAATAAAGATGAATAAGAGAAAAATCACCACTATTCGACTAAAATTGACGCGTGGTCTGAATTGTTTCCCGTATTTTCTACTTTGCGGCGATCAGCTCATAATTTCTTGTAGATTAAAGATGTTCTTTCTAGTAAACATAATGTAAAAAAGATTGTTTTAAATATATAAGATACTTATTTTTAGGCGATGTTTACTTAATTGGTTGTACAAACGTTGGAAAATCTAGTTTATTTAACGCTTTGTTGCAATCTGACTTTTGCAAAATCCAAGCAGCTGATCTTATTCAAAAAGCTACTACAAGTCGTTGGCCCGGAACTACTTTAAACCTATTAAAATTTCCAATAACCAATTTCTCAGGTTACCGGCGTTATTTGCGAGAATGTAGATTAAAACAGCTACAAAAAGTTGAGGTGCAAGAAAGAAAACTTAGGGAAGAAGCTCTGAAGAAGCATAACACAGAGAAGTATGCGACATTAATTGGTCACATAGGAAGATCTTTAGATAACCACACCCAAGAACCTAAATCTGCAGATTCCTTTGCAATGCAAGGGTATTCAAATTTGTCAGGCAAAAGTAGAATGGGCATAGATGATAGACATCCGGATTACGCATTGGGAAAATGGTGTTATGACACACCAGGTGTTGTTAATTCTGAGCAAATTCTACATATTTTAACTACAGAGGAACTTGTTATGACTTTACCCAAACAAATAATTAGACCTGAAACTTTTTGTGTGAAACCTGGAACCAGTTTATTTATTGCTGGGTTGGCGAGGCTGGACTATGTTGAAGGTCCCAATTCTATCAGGTAAGTTGTCCCAACAAATTAAATTTAATAAATTAAATTAAAAAACAAAATATCTAATGTACAATAATTATTGTAAATTGAAAAAACAATAATTTTAAGGAACGAATTTCATCGTAAAACGATGTACTATTTTTTGTTTTTTTTTTTACTTGGTATAATTTTAAGTTATGATTTCAATTGTTATTGGTGCCATTTGGAATCCTTTAATTTCTAGTGTACTTGTAATATACAGTACATACAGGACATATACTCCGCTTCCTTTTACAAAGTACTGAAGATATTTAAACCAAATTTGGGATGTTAGCATAACTAACAAAATGATGACAACCTACATAAAAATCACAATTGAAAGTGTTAGAGTAAGTTTTTTTAAATGTAAAAGGGGGCCAAGTGACACCTTTTTTTAAAGGGTTTTACATGCTGAATACAGCCACAAATTTTTAGATTCTCGCGTCAAACCGCTTTTGTAATATCAGTTTTTACTTTTCCCAGTGTTGTTTTAATACTCCAATTTTCAATTAACTTCTCGTAGCATTTATTAGTTGTAACAATTAACAAGGTTTATTTTCGACATTTTTGTTATAATACGTCTGCTTAGTGTTAAACAATACCTTAAAAATCATTAACTGTATTGAAAAACCTACAATACAAGATTTCTTTCACCGATGAGTACGAAATATCACAAGTATTTGTCACCACCTTAGAAGATTGCGTCGGATCGTGTACCATTTCAGCCAAAACTTGGTCTTTGGTTTCTTCACTAATTTTTGGGCTTTCTGATCTTAGAGCATCTTTTACAGATCCTATTTCAATAAATTTCGATACCAGAGTCCGGAAGTATAGGACGTTCCGGGAAACGTCCTATACCTCCGAACATTCTCACAGAAGCATGCAAATTATTTATTCAAACTAATACTTACAGAGTAAAACTCCAAATAGTACAACAACAAAAAACATAAAACCTGTTACAGATCTTTGGCGAATATGCTAATTACTATTATTTATAACTATATAAAATTTCTATTTCTAACTATGGTTTTAAAACTCTCAAAACTATGCCTAAAAATATCAACAGATTCAAAATGCATGCTGTAATTCTTTATAAGTCGGTGCGAAAATCTTTGAAACCCGTAATTCGTTCGATTAAATACACTGGGAAATAGTTGTCTGGATCTTGTTAGTCTTTGGGGTATACGAAGGGTATCAAAGATAATAACTTGTCACAGTCAATCTGGCCATTGATTAACTTGAACAAGAAAAGTGCCAGTGCATTTTCCTACGAAGTTCAAGGCTTTCCACACCTGCCAACTGTATACGTGTCAAGTATGGTAAATCTCTATACGGAAATCGTAACTTAAATAACAAAAATTTTGTAAACTTATTTTGTACTCGTTCTAAACGTTGCACATGACAGTTATAGACTGGACACCATATAATACTATTATATTCCAAGATACTACGAACAAGACTATTATATAATGATTTAATTGCTTTAATATCACAGATGTTTAAATTATGATGAGTTTACCCGTGAATTAAAATAGTTTGGGCTTTTTCTTTTAGAGATCGAGCTATTTTAAATTAGAAAAGAATAACTTTAACTTTAGAAAAGTAAAAGTACTTCAGACTGTATACTAATAACTTTAAAAAACATATAAAAAGCATACGGCCGAGTGATGATCGCGTTGTTAAATTTAGCAACGGACTTAGCAGTTTAGAATGCTTAACAAAACGTCATTGTCAGTGTTATTTAAATATTTTAGTAGGCAACCTGTCAAAATCTGACATTTTGTTAAACATTCTAAACCGTTGTCAACTTAGCAACTTGTTAAAAGTTAACAACGGTTTAGAATGTTGAACAAAATGTCAGATTTTAACAGGTTGCCTACTAAAATCATTGAATAACACTGACAATGACGTTTTGTTAAACATTCTAAACTGCTAAGTCCATTGCTAAATTTAACAACGCGATCATCACTCGGCCGATAGAGTCATAGAAACTAATTATTACACCTGAAAAAAAATTTCAAAAATAATAAAAATCAAGGTACTCAACTGGGAAAAATAAAATTTGATGCTTTTACAAAAGCAATTTAATGCAAGGATTTAAAAATTTGTGGCTGTATTCAGCATAAAAAATATTTTAAAAGAGGTATCACACGACCTCCCTTTACATTAAAAAAATACATTGATGACGTCACGTCATTGCTGTGACACTTACAGCTGTCATTTCCATGTAGGTTTCATCATTTTCTTAGTTATGCTAACATCCCAAATTTGGGTTAAATAACTTTGGAAGATAAAAGGGGGGAGGCGGACTTTATGTCCTCACTGTATAAATAAATTATACAGAATAACATATTTAGTCCACTGAGCTAAAGGTTACAAAAAAAACACCATTTGATGATACAAGCAAGCCACTTGGCACATTTGTTAAGGTCAAAATGTTAAGTGATTTTACCTGAGACGCATAAAAATTCATCCCTTGGGGCTCGATATTTCGCCATTTTTTTTCAAAACGGCGCCGGCGGCCGAAAAATCACCAAAAGTTATATATGCCCCAGATATACAAGATTATACTCTTTTTTATATAATGAGAAATGAAAAAGACTAATATCAAGTTCATATGACCTTATTATGACCTTATTACCTATTATTTGACCTTGAAAACATTTATTTAAGCTTAACAAATGATTAATTTTTAAAAGTGACGTAACTAATTTCAAAAGACAGAACCTCAAATCAAAAATAAATATTATATTGTTTTTCATATATTACATAATTGACTATTATTAAAATATTTTAATTAAATATAGTGATGATTCTTCGACTTGATGTTTTTTCCCTTCGGTATATTTTCTTTATTAACTTCTACGTCCTTAGATGTTTTAGACACGGATATCTTTTTCCTTGATCGTTCATAAACCTTTCCTTTAGGCGCCAGATACCTTTTGTCTGCTAATATCATTTTTTTTTTCTTTTTGTTAATTCTTCGTTATACCCTACCTATTCTTAAACTTTCCCGATAAAGTTGGTTCTATAACTACTCTCCGTATCAAGAGACGGATATTTAGATTGGATAGGGAAACTTTGTCCATGTATTCGAAAATACTATGCGTCGTTGCTTAATTCAGATTTTCCATGAAGGGTGTCAAGTGCCTCTAGTTTCTCATTTTCTTTTCCTGACCAGTTTTGTCTAAATGGGTAGTTCCGATTCTACTAGGTCCGTTTGCCCAGAAATACATCTATCTGGATTTATCACCTTTTCTTGGGTAAAGGGGCTCTTTAAGTTGGGCGACATGTCTTCGTCATGAGCTTAACGGGTGGAATTTGTTCTAGGCGAAACTTAAGAGGATTATCACCCTCACTCAGACGCCTTGGTAGTCCGTTGTCGTTAATTTTCTCACCGGCTATGAACCTTCTCTAGGTCGAAAGTACTAGATCGGTTCGTGGTTGGATCAGTCTTCTCTGGTGGCTCGGTTTCTGCCTCCGAGCGCGGCGCTGGTGGTCATACTCTCTTTATAGGACTCCTGGTTAATCTGGAAACTATTCTATATTCCTTACTGTAACCTTCTGTTACGATAATCTTGTTTAGTTTTAATAGAATACGGTACCTTAGTACCTATTCCTCCTTCCTGCAAAAGCACAACCACCTAGACTAGACTAGACATAAAGCGATGATGTCTAAGGTCCAGGTAGGGTTCCTAATGGTAACCGTCGATGGTTCTGGTGGCTAATCATTTGTAAAGGTTCTCTGTTCCACATCCAATCCTTTCTATACCTACAGGCAGTCAATCAGCTTGGCTAAGGCATCTGGTTCTCACTATAACGCGTCCCTACCTCTCTGTTCCTATCTCCGGCTTCGGGAGGTAACCGAGGCTGGATATGATGCAGATTCCGCCGTAGGGTTTCTTAGTCACGTCCTTAATCCTTTTTATACCTGCAGGAAGTCGGCCATCCCTGCCAAAGCACCGGGTGCTCACTACGACGCGTCTGTCACTCTCCACATCCTATCTTCGACTCCTGGTAAAAAATCGAAGTTGGTTCTGGTGAAGAATCGTTAGCTTCCAATTGGTTTATATGAAATTTCCTTATTGTATGAATTTAAATTTGTTGAAATTTTAAAGGTTTTTAAGACGAATTTTTAATTTTAGCTTTTTTGCCTCTTCTATTTTGGGGCATATAAATGAACTTGGAAAAAATATTTAAATTTTTTAACGTATCTCAATTCCCTTATACTCTTTTATACCCATAACTTTACATGATTATTTCAGAAACAGCAAAGCAAACTTCTTTTTTTAGTTGATTTTTAATTTTTAAATACAATTTTTTAAGGTCAAATATTTTTTACGAACCTACATGCAAAAATTATTCCAAAAATTATTGCCATAATTACGCAATAATTATTTTGTGTATTACACGTTCAATAATTCTTATTAGAATTTTCGCAATAAAGATATTAAACATGTTCTATATTTTTGAGAAACTGCGGAAGAATCAAAGAACTTTTTTCGGGGTCGGTAATGCAATTGAGAATATATTAACAGTAATAACTTCCGTTTATCTATATCAGACATAATTTAAGAGCACAACGTTTTTTATTTTTTAACTTCCACCTTTTTAGGTTATGTTAAACTAATACAACAGCTGTTTATAAAATTAGCATTTGTGCGCATAAATATCACATGAATTCTAGAAATAATTCTACTACAATTTACTGTAAGTATCAAACACAAATCAATGTAATATTACCAAAAGTCCCATAAAAAATTTTATTTAAATTTTGGTGATAATTTTCGCCATAAATTTTACTAGAATTCTTTATGTGTAAAACAGTTCTAAAACAAATTTGGACCCAATAATCGGGCTTTTCTTAACACCCCATAATAACATATTATGAAATTTAAAGTTATATTGTTCTTAAATTTAAATTTTAGCCATTTAGTTTCTTTTATCTTACATAAATTGTAAGGTTTTCAATTAACCTATTCTTATTTTTTATTAATAACATAATATGCCTTGCGATTTTATCTTAAATGTACATAGTTCTGCCTTATCATTTATTCTCTATGTCAGCCTACGCTCGCGTTAGTGATGGAACCTTCCGAACGATATTCGAATATAGAAATGTTTCGAATGATTCGAATATTTCTTTCGGATATTCGAATATTCGTATTCCAATCAGCTGGGGTATAATACCGCTACTTATCGGATGATGGTTCATTCAATTCGCGGTTCATTCATATCAAAAATAGAAATTTTCCACAAAATGTCGACTTTTTTGGCGGCCACTGTATATTATTCTATACACCACACCAATAATTACGAATTAAAACGAAAACAAATCTTCCGCCGCACCACCAATAACAGCAAAACAAATTTAAAACGTACAAGAATACGTATGCGAACACAACATCAACCCAATAATAGTCGACTGAAATTAAAAGCCGAAACAAAATAATTCATTTTTCATCTTCCGACATCTGATTTATCCGGAATAATTCGTTATTTCGAAAGCAAACCTTTCGACTTCGGGATAAGTCGACGGTTGGCGGTCGGCGCTATATATCGAATACCGACTGACGTTGATCGGTCAATGTTTCATATGTCGAATGATATTCCGAATATGAAGATCTTCCGGAATACGAATATTCGAATATTAAAATCATCCGAATATGCCCATCGCTAGCTCGCGTATTATCCATCGATAATAAAAGTATCATTGAAGATTTTCTTCTTCTGTCATACATATTTAGTTGTCTCCTTTAGCAAGCAATGCAGATACAATTTAAATAATTTTAGTAGCATAGCCGATTGAATCAGCGCTATCGTAACACAACGATAATAAAGACTTAATTTTTACTTTTTCAGGTTAACTGTATTTCGAGCAAATGACTTACCTATCACCTTATGTAAACTGAATGAAGCGGATGCTCTGTATAAAGAATTGTTGGGCTCCGAATTATTTGGTGTTCCTATCAACAAAGGTGATAGACTTACTAAGTGGCCAGGACTTGACCTCACCAAATCCTTTAACATTTTAGGAAAGTCGTGGAAGGAGTCCAGTTATGATGTGGTTCTATCAAGTGCAGGTATAAAAAATAACTTTTAAAAAGGATTATTGGTTTTTTACTATGTTAGCAGTCCTTTTTCTATTTATTCAGTAATTTTAATAAGCAAAACAAGTAAGAAAAAGCCCAAGTAAAAATAGTTACAAAAAATTAGGTAAAAGTTAACCCAGATAATCCATTTATCATCCTTTTTTTTTTTTTTTTTTTTTATGAAATCTTTACAACAAAACGGTTCTTATTGACAAGTTTTGTAAGTCAGTTTCACCTGATTTTTTAATAAGTAAGATATTATGTAAATTATTTAAAATAAATTAAACATTTTTTTATCTTTAAGAGGGCCTACGAAGGCTTTTATAAAGCCTAAGTTCTAGGTACCATGGGTGTCGGGTTTTTAAATGTTTAATCTATTGTTCCCCAGTCCCGTCAACGTTATTCAAGTATAGTATTTTTTAAGATATAAGAAATTTACTATAAGTCTCGACTGCTTCTGAGTACAATAAAAACCCTCGAAATTAGCATTTTATGGTACTATTAAGGTAGGTTGACCTAATTATCGCACCCGACCGTACAGGGTCGTATTTCTACCTGACCGAAATAATATATTAGTATTCATGTTGTCCTATTTGCCCCAGGTTATATCTAAACGTATAGGGTAAAAAAAAACCTGAACTATTCTCACCTCTGTTGGCATGGCCATAAAGGACCACTTTTGAGGATTTTTATTGCCGTCAGAGATAATCGATATGTCTAGTCATTTTCTTATATCTTGAAAAATACTATACATGCAGGTATTAGATTTTCCCAACACCTTTTAGACAACGCGGTAGTGCACCTCGGACGTTATACATATAACTACTACCTCCTTATTATCCCCTATTAACATCAGACGGGACCTACAGTTTAACGTGGATTCCGAACCTCACCCACCGCACTCAGTGTTTACTGACGGTTACCCATCCAATTACTAACCCTGTAACCCTGATTAACAATAAGTGCTCGAAAGCCTGCTTTTCCAATAACACAGGCATTTATCAATATGGATGGCCATGCTGATACATTTGTTAAGTTCAGGTTAAATATATGTCAATATCTAGGCCGACACTGTCCGGGTCATACTGTCTTGTCGACTGACTCATTGTTTTTCTTTAAAATTTTATATTGGTATGTTATTTATGCTAAAAAGTAATGCCATAGACAATTATAGGTTTTATATAGAAGCCCTTATCCTTTGTAAAAATAATTTTTGCCGAATTTTTTTGGCATATTTTATTTTTATCTGCTTGAAGCTACGCAGTTTTTTTGATTTTTATTGTGTTTTAAATTATAATTAAACCTTAACTTTTTCTTTAAACTTTTGATGTAAACAAATAGTTAAAACTTATGTAATTCGGCCTCATAAAATATAAATACAGATTTGTTGAAAAATCCCGCCTAAAATTAAAATTTTTCATATAGGATATTAATTGGGAAAATGCTAAAGCACAAACATTGATTTGTATTGTTGTTTATATTTCTGTAATATTTCCAATTAGCTCCCTCTTAGTCTCTAGCTACCTTAACTTTTTTTCGAATAGCAACTTAAGTCATATAGGTGCTCTATAAAAAGGTATTAAAAACTAAATTCAATGATAATAAAAACAAGCCAGAGTTTATTTCAAAGTTTTTGGTCTATCCGAGGAAGGACGCATGTATTTTAAGACCCATAAGAAAGAAAATAAAAAGTTGGGTGTCTAGATAGCTTAAGAAGAGAAACGTTGCTAAAAATGTTTCTTTAAAAGTGTTAGACAATGTTATGGTTTCAATAACACTAAAATCTTGGACATTGTCTTTATTTGTTAATTGATACACAACGTTTCGGTTAGTGATATATCTCCAACCGTTTTCAAGTGATAGCTGATCATTCGAAAACGCGGCTTCGCAGAAATATTTTAATGATAACATCAGTAAACAAACACGACCGGATTAATTTGTATGTTTGATATGTCAACTTTTATTTTAATTTGTTGAACTATCCAGCTATCCTTTCCAAATTGTAATGTTCCTTGTCATATCAGCGAAGTTAAGCAACACAAAGGCACAATTCAGCTTTGTTAGATAATGTGGTGTCGTTCGTAAATAAAATAAACCTAGCAGTAAATTTTCTTTTTAATTTATTATAATCCAAATTTAGCAGGATGCTGTTCTTCTCTGCAATCTCGATAGCATTGTCCTATTTGTCTTGGAAACAGTCCACAAAGGCTAGCGGCCTAAGTACTAACCTACCGTGGCTGTCTTGGTTATTTATATATTATGCTATTACTAATTAAGATTACTCTGTTTGTCCAAAACTAAGCTGTCATATAATATTTTGACGGATATCGACGATAGTGACAGTTTTTGATATTGATACAAATAAGTAATCTTTTTATAGTCGAGGAAACGAAGTAATGCACGAGGGATTTTTTGTGCAGTAAGATGGATTTAAATGAGGTTTTTTTTAATTCGATTCGTATGAACGTCTACCAACTTTGTAAACAAATTTAATTATTGGGAAATGAAAAACTGCATTTCTGTACACGAAAAATGCATTTTAAAGTTTGCAATTATAAAAAATTTATAACTAGGTAAATAATGACGAAAATGAGCCCAGCAGGAATTTGTTACTCGGGGGTTTTCGAGGTCGCTTAACACGAATATGATATTAACAAGAACCTGCGGAGTATAGTCTGTCTCAAAGTATACCGTGTTAGCTCTTGCCTTCATTTATGGATTATACCTGCCGACAGCAATAAAACTGCAGATCGGTAGGTATTAAAGGACAGAACATTAGGGACGTACTTTAATAATATAAAGATTTATAATTTATTGTTTATTTAGGTAAGTTTAATCTTAAAATTACATTAAGAAATTAAATATATGCAAAGTTTTAATAAATTTATAACTGCATTATCTATACATAATTACATTTTTAATCTAAATATCTAAATCTAATTCTGTTTCACTATCAGATTCATCATTGAGATTAATTACAATAGGATTTATGTTGTTTTGGATAGAAATGTAAGAGTCCTCAATTTTTATAATGTGCTGTAGTGAATTTTTTCTGGTCTTAACTGGTATGTTAGTAATTACATTTTTAATCAAATTTATCACACTGGGACTTAAAGTAGGTGTAACATTTTCTGCTCTGATCTTTGATTTTACTTGATTCTACAAATGCTTTACGGGGTTAAACATACAGTGATACGGAGGAAGCCGTAAGACAGTATGCCCAGCCTGTTCAGCCAAATTATCACATACATATTGTTTTTTAATTGCATATGAATTTAGGACTTCCAAAAGTTGCGTTTTTTTGTAACTGAATTTAAAATAAATATCATTTTCTTACAAATATTCCTGGATTTCAGTTTTTGAACTTGATGAAGCTGGTGCTTTGTGTAGCAGATGGCTGTGGTAGCTTGCGTTATCCATGACAATAACACTGTTGTTTGGAATATTTTTTAAAAGATAATTTTGAAACCGGTTTTCAAAAGTTCTGCACTTGTATCCTCATGATAATCCAAGCTAGAATCCTTAATATTCTTTGCAGACAACAGCAAGCAGTTTGGGACAAATCCGTCTTCTGAACCAGCGTGTATTATGGTAATGCGTTTTCCTTTATTTGAAGGTGCTTTCGTCTGACAGTTTTGACTGGAATCAACCCATCCTTTGGATACTGTGTCGTGTGTATCGAACCATGTTTCATCAAGGTAAATTATGGATCTGTTTTCTAACCTATTTCTTTTAATTTCTTTAAGGCAATGTAATCTCCAAGTGCGTAATCTGTGTGATTCCATTACTACTTGTCTTTTGTCTATTTTGCGGTATTTAAATCCCATTTTACAAACAACTCTATGGAGGGTGGCACGGCTAATATTTATATTGGTTTCGTCTTCGTCTAGCTTCTGTTTCAGTTTATCCCAGGTAGGAATAACTCCGCTTTCATAAAGACAGTATATTTTCCTTCTTAATTAGGTCCTGATCACTGTTGTCTATACGGTGAGATTGAAAATCACTACGTTTTTTTCTTTTATTCAATTCTTCACTAATAATAATATCCCTTATCGATGATATTGGAGTTTTTGTAAGTAGACAGGTTTCTTTCAAAGCTTCTTGTTTAATTAGACCTCTACTGATTAAAGTTTTATACACATTTTTACAACCTGTTTTGCATCTAATGACAAACGACGCGACATAGTTATATTCTCGTAAAACAACTTTTTCGAAACGCACAGTAAAAACGGTTATTCAACACTGCCACTAAAATATTAACCAAAATATTTATATGCCTAATGGTTAATACTCAAGAAATACCTGGCCCACCCCTGCCCTTATGAACAAATGGGTTTACCCAATAATAATAGGTAATAAAATCGTTAAAGGTTTATTGGGGTATGGTCCGTCAAAAGCCATAACGATATACTTTGAGACAGACTATACCTGGTGCGCACTAAGGATGGTGCAAACGTCGTCTTCTAAAGTTTTACGACAGTTCCTCTTAATATTAGCCCAATTTTTTCACTCGGGGGATTTTTGTGCTGAACACGAATATGACATTGTCAATGATATTCGTATTAAGCGACCACAAATCCCCCCCTTCCCCCCAGTAAAGCAATTGGGCTGATATTAGGAGGATTTGTAATAAAACTCCAGAAGACGACGGTTACACCATTTTTAGTGCGCACCAGGTACTCTGCAGGTCCTAGTAAATTTCATATTCGTCTTCAGCGATCTCGAAAACCCCAGAGTAACAAAATTATGCTGATATTATGAGGAATTATTGTAAAAGTCTAACTAATTATAGATTTTTTGGTTTTAGCAATAAGAAAAAGTTTGTTCTTTTAGGTTCAGAACGTAGTCCCAAAAATTAAAAGAAATGCTAAGCATGACATCAGTTAAGAAATAAAAGGAAATAGTTCAAAATCGTAATAAAAATATACTTTTTACGTTTCACAGAAATCCAGTCACTGTAATTTGATGAATGGTTAAGGCACCCGATATGTGTCTTACGAATTAGAGGGATAGAATAACAATCACTTATTTTACGTAGAAAAAAACCTACCTACCTTCTGCTATTACCACAAATGCTTGAAATATTGTCTTCTGGCTTGTATGCACATTTGTGCTAAACAAATTTAATTTTGGCACACTAAACTTGTTTTTTGTTCCCAAAATCGTAAACCGTTGATAGTAATGTTAGAGCGACTTTGCAGCTCTTTAATTCTGTCTATTTAAATGCGAAAACCTTATTTTTTAAAATTAAAATTATTTGACGCAAGAGTTAAATTTATTATTATAAATTACGCCTATTATTTATCAATTTTTTAGAAAGGTAATAATTTATTTTAACAAACCCACTATTAAGAACCGATTGTACTATGTCATGTTATATGGTTTAAACAGTAAGTCAGTAATATACCATGGAATAATTTCACAAATAATCAATTTCAAACTGTAGTTTAATCTGGGCCGTGGTTTTTACCCTTACCTCTCAAAAATATTACTTAAACCACATTCTGAGATTTAAACCAGAGTTTAATTATACTCGGCATGTTTGAGGATAACCCTAACGATGCGACGATAACTTTACTAATATTGTGCAAGTACAGCAATTATATCTCAAAAAGGTTATATTAAAGTGTGTTACTTCAGGGAAAAATAAAATAAACTGTTTTAACGCCACGTATGCAAATTGGCAGTTGTTTTGTGGATGCTAGTTCTAAGTAGTCGTACTAACCAGAGCTGGCGCAATTACTTTTAAAAAGTAATTCAATTACAATTACCAATTACTAGCATGTTTGTTAAAGTAATTTAATTATCAACTAAAACCAAAATTAATTGAATATTTTAGCAGTTACTCCATTTAAATTACCACATTTAATTCAATTCTCTTTTGGTAATTACATTACCGTAATGTAATTGAATTACCGTTATGTCATTAAATTTTTATTATATATTCAATTACTCTTCATTCTCTCAATGACATTTGGATACTAAATTACTCTAGAAATATTTAATTAACTACCACACCAGTAACCAGTACCTGTAATAATAAAAAAACACCTATCTCTGATTGGATAATAAAAAAATAGACCAACAAACGATGCCGATGGCGGTAAGCATCAATCGAAAATATTAAATCGGCACGGAGACTGGCCAAAATTATAGATTTTTTGGTTTTAGCAATAAGAAAAAGTTTGTTCTTTTAGGTTCAGAACGTAGTCCCAAAAATTAAAAGAAATGCTAAGCATGACATCAGTTAAGAAATAAAAGGAAATAGTTCAAAATCGTAATAAAAATATACTTTTTACGTTTCACAGAAATCCAGTCACTGTAATTTGATGAATGGTTAAGGCACCCGATATGTGTCTTACGAATTAGAGGGATAGAATAACAATCACTTATTTTACGTAGAAAAATACCTACCTACCTTCTGCTATTACCACAAATGCTTGAAATATTGTCTTCTGGCTTGTATGCACATTTGTGCTAAACAAATTTAATTTTGGCACACTAAACTTGTTTTTTGTTCCCAAAATCGTAAACCGTTGATAGTAATGTTAGAGCGACTTTGCAGCTCTTTAATTCTGTCTATTTAAATGCGAAAACCTTATTTTTTAAAATTAAAATTATTTGACGCAAGAGTTAAATTTATTATTATAAATTACGCCTATTATTTATCAATTTTTTAGAAAGGTAATAATTTATTTTAACAAACCCACTATTAAGAACCGATTGTACTATGTCATGTTATATGGTTTAAACAGTAAGTCAGTAATATACCATGGAATAATTTCACAAATAATCAATTTCAAACTGTAGTTTAATCTGGGCCGTGGTTTTTACCCTTACCTCTCAAAAATATTACTTAAACCACATTCTGAGATTTAAACCAGAGTTTAATTATACTCGGCATGTTTGAGGATAACCCTAACGATGCGACGATAACTTTACTAATATTGTGCAAGTACAGCAATTATATCTCAAAAAAGGTTATATTAAAGTGTGTTACTTCAGGGAAAAATAAAATAAACTGTTTTAACGCCACGTATGCAAATTGGCAGTTGTTTTGTGGATGCTAGTTCTAAGTAGTCGTACTAACCAGAGCTGGCGCAATTACTTTTAAAAAGTAATTCAATTACAATTACCAATTACTAGCATGTTTGTTAAAAGTAATTTAATTATCAACTAAAACCAAAATTAATTGAATATTTTAGCAGTTACTCCATTTAAATTACCACATTTAATTCAATTCTCTTTTGGTAATTACATTACCGTAATGTAATTGAATTACCGTTATGTCATTAAATTTTTATTATATATTCAATTACTCTTCATTCTCTCAATGACATTTGGATACTAAATTACTCTAGAAATATTTAATTAACTACCACACCAGTAACCAGTACCTGTAATAATAAAAAAACACCTATCTCTGATTGGATAATAAAAAAAATAGACCAACAAACGATGCCGATGGCGGTAAGCATCAATCGAAAATATTAAATCGGCACGGAGACTGGCCAAAATTCCTGCAGTTTTTTCATGAAAAAAGGTAATTGAATTTTTCGTAGTAATTCAATTACTTTATCGAGACTCCCAAGTAATCGAATTACTTGGGAGTCGTGAAAATCAATTCCCAATTACGATTACATTATCATATTAATTGATAATCCAAATACAATTACCCTTCCCGGAAAGTAATTTAATTAAAGTAATCCAATTACTGAGAAGTAATTGAATACGATTTTTCAATTATTTTAATTTAATTACCTACACCTTTTGTACTAACTAACCAAATAAAACAAAAAACATTAAACTTTTCTTTAACAAACGAATTTAAACCTATCAAAAACTATAATGTATTCGTATGGCACTGTTTTGTTGAAGATTTTTTGATCAGCACTGATTTGTATTACTCGGTAATGATAATGATATTTACATATATTTTTTTTTTTTAGGTTGGATTGCTATAAATTGTGGGCTTTATGATTACAAGTTTCAAGCTTGGACGCCGGAAAAAAGAGGAGTTTATATTAGAGATTGTTTGTTACCCAAAGCTGTAATGTTGCGAGGTGCTAGAATACGACATAGTGTAGCTTACAAAAAAAATAAATTTATGTAAATAGTGTTATAAAAATTTTTATATTTGTAATTATAAATGTCTTTATTTTATATATTTATATTTTAAACCCCTATTATACAAATATACGTAGATTCAATTTACAATCAAGTATCAAATGGAGGCAACTCGAACTGTTACTTACTTACTTGTTGCTGATTGAACCTAACAGTATGGCGTTCAAAATTTACCTGCTTTGAGAAGAGATCTGTCGGCTTTTATAAAAACATAAAAAATGATTATAGAATCAAAAATTATTTAGAAGAGTTTTTTATAATCTGATCTGATCTGAATGTTCAGAGGGTGGTAATATACCACTGCACCTAGACCTCAGTAGGTCCTTTGTGCTTCCCCTTGTACAGGCGGGAGATTCACTGCGTCGTCCAACCTATTGATTTAAAATAGTTGACGACATCTTTATGTGGAATCTCCCTAATTTCGGCCAGTAATGGCCAATTCGTGCCCAGCATGGAGTTCCGTTCGAATGTGAGGGCGGGACAATCGCAAAGAATGTGTTCCACGGTCTCATCCTCCTTTTCCCAAGCCTCTACATAATCCCGTGTTCGTTAGACCCATTTTAAATAGGTGTCCTCGTAGCCCGCAGTGGCCAGTTAGAACGCCCGTTAGTGTTCGGAGGTTCCTTCTGGACATCATAAGGTTTTTTTTCGCTATTGACTCGTCTGGATAGCTTAACATTATTTTTGCAAAATTGCAGTTTGTAGTATCATCCCATTTCCCTTTAAACAGTCGATGGGAGTATTCTTTAATGATGTCTTTAATCGCTGCTGTTGTCAGTCCAGTGGTGGGGACGGGACCAACTAGTTTCCGTCCCGCAGCCGCCCTGGCCAGCGAGTCAGCGGTATGATTACCTTTAGATATGTCATGTCCCTTGATCCAGGCTAGGTTGACCACATTATTTAGAGAGATGTTAGTCAGGGCTTGATGACATTCTAGTACTAGTCCCGAAGTAATTCGTGGTCTTTTCAGGGCTAGTAATGCTTGCCTACTGTCTGTATAAATACAGATCGTATGGTTGGCGATGTTGCGGCTTTTAATTTCGTAAGCCGCTATGGTTATGGCTGTCAGTTCGGATTGAAGCACGCTGGCTTCGGCGCCCATTGTCCATCCGATTTTCAGGTTTATGGTTGGTGAGTATATGCCACAGCCTGTGCCCACCTTGGTCTTAGAGCCGTAAGTGTACAGGCTAATGGCTCCTTTAGACTCGCCTTTTATTGGTATTGTTCCTCTTATGTTAATTGTGTAGGGTTTATTGAAAACAAACCTTGCTGCAACTGAGTCCGCTCTTGCCTGTAGAATTGGAAGTTCCTCTGTAACATCCCTCCACAAGCGTCGTCCAGTTGAGCCAGTGCCTACATTAGTGTCTAGACCGACCATGCGAAGGCGTGTTAGAGTCATCAGAGCCGCTTCCCTTACAAATATATCAAGGGGGGTGAGATTCAATATCACCTCCATAGCTCTAGTCGGTGTAGTCCTTATAGCACCTGTGATGTTTAAACATGCTATTCTTTGAATTTGATCTAGCTTATGTTTTGCCGTAATCTGTTCTGTTTTGGACCACCACACTATGGAACCGTAAGTTGCCATGGGTCTTATTATGGCCGTGTAGATCCAATGGGCTACTTTGGGAGAGAATCCCCAAGTCTTTCCTATGGTTCTGCGGCATTGATCAAAAGCAATATATGCTTTCTTTATTCTGTTCTCCAAGTGAGAATTCCACGTTAGCTTACTGTCAAAGGTAATACCAAGGTATTTGACCTCTGTTGAGAAGCTCAGTTCTGTATTGAAAAGAACGGGTGCTCTGAGGTTCCCTAGTTTCTTTTTCTTTGTAAACAGAACCATTTCTGTTTTCTTGGGATTTACAGATAGAGCGTGTTCAACGCACCACTGTTCCAACTTTTTAAGGGCATGTTGCATTCTATCGCAGATTATAAGAATTTGCCTGTTAGCAAAATAACCACGTCATCCGCGTATGCTATCGTGTATAGGTTTTCGTTGTTAAGGCGTCGCAAGAGGCTGTCTAGAACCATGTTCCATAGTAAGGGTGAGAGTACTCCTCCCTGCGGACAGCCTTTTGTTACCTTGCTCCTGACCTTAACATCGTCAGCCTTTATTTCTATTACTCGTTTAGAGAGCATATTCATTATCCATCCATTTACTGTTGGTGGGGTATGATAGTCAGCAAGTGCGTCTGATATTTTGGTAAAGGTCGTTTTGTCAAACGCCCCCTCTATGTCTACGAATACACCTAAGGCGGACTCCTTGTAGTCCATTGATCTTTCGATTTTATTTGAGACTGCGTATAGTGCTGTCTCCGTTGATCTGCCTGTAGTGTATGCATGTTGGTTTGAGTGTAAGGGTTTATTGATAATCACTACATCTCTGATATATCTTTCGCATAGCCGCTCCATGGTTTTCATGGGAAATGATGTAAGGCTGATTGGTCTAAATGATTTAGGGATACTGTAGTCAGCCTTCCCTGGTTTTGGTATGAAGACAACTCTGACTTCTATCCAGGCCTTCGGGATGTATCTCAGGGCCAGTGATGACCTGAAGACACCCACCAGGTGCGGAAGTAGCACCTCCATTCCCCACTGAAGTAGGGCTGGATATACGCCGTCCGGTCCCGGTGATTTGAAGGGGGAGAAGCCACTGATGGCCCAACGGGCCTTGTCCTCATCAATGATTTTTGAGGCAATTTGCCAGTCTTGGTTTGTGGGTGTCACCTCTACATCCACGTCCACATGTTCTGTATCTGCTGATTTTATAGTGGTGGAACCCGGAAAGTGTGTAGCAACCAGACAGTTGATGCTTTCTTCAAGGTTGGTTGTGTAGGAACCATCCTCGTTTTTCAATTTTCCTATACATTGATATGGATCTTTATTAAGAGCTTTTTGAAGCCTAGCTGCATCAGAAAAATCTTCAATTTCCTCACAGTAGGATGTCCAGGCCGCTCTTTCATTTTGTCTTATGACTTTTTTGTATTCTTTGAGGAGGGATCTGTACCGTTCCCAGTCCTCATCGAGTTTGGTTGTTTTAGCCTTGTTAAAAGCTTTCCTGGCTTTCTTTTTGAGGTGATCTAGTTCTTGGCACCACCAAGGGCAGGCTGTACCATCGTTCTTGACCAACCTCATGGGACAGGCGCCTTTATAGGCCTTTAGCATTGCGTTTCGGATTGTATTGGAGTACATTTCCAAATCGTTGTGTGTTTTGGGTGTTTTAGTTTCTACATACCGCAGTTCCTCTACCAACAGCTCGTGGTATCGTACCTTATCTGTTTTTCGAGGATCCCGGATTAGTGTAGATGTTGTTACAGAAAAGTTTATTTCATACGTTAACCAGCGGTGGTCTGACATTGAAGCTTCGTCAGATACCTGCCAGTTTTGTATTAAGTTAGATATACTAGTGGTGCTAAAAGTGATATCAATTCTAGTTTGACAGCGCGAGTTCACAAAAGTGGGCTCGGTGCCTTGATTTATAATACTTAGATTATGTGTTATGATAAAGTCGTAAAGTGACTTACCTCTAGTGTTTATGTCCTTACTGCCCCAGCTGATATGGTGTGAGTTAGAGTCACAGCCCATAACAAGCTCCAAACTGTGTTTGCGGCAGTATTCTACCAGATCCTCCATTTCTTTCCCAGGTGGTGGTGTGACTGCATCTGAGGGGAGGTATACTGAAGCCAGGACAATGGTTTTCTTTTGGCCATTCGTAACATATTCCATCCTGATTGCAGTGACGTCTGAGGTGGAAAGATGTATAAGCGGATGACCTCGAAATGACCTAGGGATGTAAATGGCTGTCCTAGGTTGACTATTGCTTGGAAAGCTAAAAATTTTACCCATTAGTTTGCCTAAGCCTAATATCTTGGTTTGATTTCTCCAGGGTTCCTGGATCAGTGCTACTGTATCCTGCAGCCCATCAAGGCGTTGGCACAATGTTGCCGTTGCTGCCCTGCTGTGCTGCAAGTTACACTGTATAAATCTTACCTGTTTAGTAACTGCTGCCTTGTTAGCCATGAGGGTGTAGGTAGCAGTTCTTTAGTTTTGCTCAGTTGGAGTGAGCGTCTTGTCACTGGAGGCCGATGTGCTCGACCCACAGTCTGAGTCACCTGCTTGGGTTGGTGTCTCGACGTTCCCTCTAGAACCGCTATCGTACGCCACAGATTGCGGCTCGACATCAGTCCCCTGAGGTTCGTCGTCGACCACCATCTCCTCAGCGGTCGTTGGGGCGGGAGTGGCAGCAGTGGCGGCAGTGGTGGCATCGCCGACCTGCACTGCTGCAGAGGTCTCGACGCCACCAGCAGTCCCCGCCGCCGCCTCCATTCTGGCTCTCAAAGTTAGAGAGGTGAACGCGTAGCTCAACCTCATTGACCTATTCTTGAGTAGCCTTATGTCCTCGTCTCCTATGCCGAAGACGAAGAGGTGTCCTTCTGGGGCCGTCTTTGCCTCATGGTGAAAGACACACCATTTAGCTACTTTGAGGTCTGGATTCTGACCTTCAAGTCGACGTAAGATCGTCTCTTTATTTGCATTGTCCCCAGCAGATTCTCCTGGTACCCAGAGAGAAGTCTTGGTGAGCTTAGGGAGTTGATTTATTCCCACGACCGTAAGTGAAGCATTACTCCATGGTACTAGGCTGGCAACGGTGTGCTTCAGCCACGTTAGGGATATATCATCATCGCAAACGACTCTGATAATCTCCCCCGAGTAGGTCCACGAGCGAAATGTGGGAGGTTTGGTTTTGCTAGATGAGGCGGACATGATGTTTTTGTCCAGCTCTCCCATAAGCATTTTTTTGACAACCGGTTCTTTATCGGCGGTGATTTTGCCATAAGGGTTGTCTTTGTCTATGATAGCTACCCTGAGGTGGCTGGTAGCCGCCTCACTGTAGCTGCTTTTAGGTCGGGAAGGTGCGACTTCTTGTCGCGGCCTTTTTTGGTCCCTTATAGGAGTTACCTCCGTGGACGAACCCGAACGATGTCTTTTTTTGTCTGTTGGTGTGACGCGTTCCGTGCCTCTTTTGGAGGAGGAATCAGCGTCGCTGCCCTTAGACATTAGTTTTAAAGTGGAAGGTTGTGATGAACCGGCGGCTGCTGGAGTAGCCTTTTCCCGTTCTACACGCACCTTCCTCCTTCTTTTTGCTTCAGCACCGCAGATGCGTTTACCGCGGCGGTGCTTGGTTGTTTGAGGTGAGCGTTTCCGTCCATCCTCAGATTTGTTGTCATCAGTTTTTTATAATACAGGATTTCAAAAAAATATTATCTTCAGGAACCTGTGATTGTCGGAATGGGAAAAAATGTTTCCCTAAATTTGTTAACCAACTTAAATAATTATAACATCCTACAATTATATCACCTTAAAACATATCTGTAAAGTTCGTAACATTGCTCCTGTTCAAGATGTCCTACTTTTATGTTCGCCTGTGGACTCGGTACAGATTTAATCAAGTTTACTACTGCAGTTTCGATATTCAATTTTATAAGTCTCTTTGCTTTAAAACGTTCCTTTTTTCACTCAGAGCAAAAACAGTAAATTCATACGCGTTTTATTCAGTTTCAGATTGTTTTGAGCAAATCTTTTTGCTCCAGTTTATTAGACGGAACATTAGGATAAATCGGTCATATGTCAATTAAATATTATGCAGCATAAAAAATGATGGATTTAACAGAAAAATAGCTTAAAGTTCTAGTGTTCTGTGTTTTGAATAAGCAAATGAAATTGATACTAATCGGCTGATGTGAAGATCCAAAGTATTTCAATATTTCGAGATGTAATATTGAAACTTAACCTTTGTAGTTAGTAGTATCTCGTGTAGCTGATGACTCAGTTCACTGCTGGCACTTCATCGGTTGGTCCTCTAGAAGCCTAAATACTATCGTACCGTTGATGTCTTAAAAAAAGTAAGAGAAAAGTTATTAACATAAGAACTAAAGATTTTAAGGAAAAGAAGACCTTTGCAGGCGAAGTGTTTCACAGTCCAGATACTTTAGGGACGAATGATAATTTAAAGTGATACTCTATTAAAAAGAACTGGTAAAAAATCTGCATCGACATTTGCATAAAATTTTGTATTTTAGCAACGTACTGAAAATTATGTAAAAATAATGTTTAATTTTGTATTTGCGTAACAACAGAAAGACTAGGTCAAAAAAAAAAAAATTTAAAGACAACATTTATTGTTTTTCCAAATTGCATATGAACTTCTAAAAAAAGAGTATATTAGTTGGAGTAAATACTTTTTGGTGGGTAGCAACTGTGGTTGTTTATGGCTGTTTTTTAAATTAGGAGCGTTTTTGCATCCGCCTCCATGAAAAATATATTTAAACATATTTGTGTCTAATTTTTTTTGCAGTAGTAAATCCTTTAATCTACTAAAGGAACTTAAAAAAGAGGAATTACGTACGAAAAATACAAAAATTACCATTATAATTAAGATCCAATTTATTGGTTTTTAAAAGTTGATGCAAGTATTTTAATTAAAGATAACATTTTTCTTAAAAGTTACCATGCCCATCCATTTTAAGACCTATTTTGCATACAAGATATATTTTTTTTTAAATAAAATACTGGTATTTATTTTCTACATCGATTTTTATTGATGTAACTTTAAAAACGTCATTCTCAGGGCCCGATTTAACCATAGCGCCACCCCTGGACACTGAAGAAAATAAATGCCTCTTATCACCGAAATTTTACATAAATTTATTGTTTTGATATACAATTTTTGGAATGAAACTTCTTTATCGACGTATGAAAAAAATTGTAGAGCAATAATTAAAAAAAAACACACACTTCCTGATGAGTTCGACCGTCAGGACTGCCATAGGCGAGTAGGGGTGAGCGGACTCGATATCGCTGCGAATATGTCAGTCCCTTAGACTTGTGCCTCACTTGAGCCCACTAATTACCTCACTTTGAACATTTGTATAAAAACGGGCTTCACGAAACTTAGATTTTCTATACTATTCGAAACAATTCCGAGAGGTAGATTTTGAGAAATCCCAAAAATAAAATTTTCAAAAATTTGTCTTTTGAAAAAAGTGTTGTTTTGATATATACATACAGGGTGTCCCACTAAGGGTGGCGAGGTACGTTATTACGGAAACCATAGGCCCTAGAGCCTCGAGGAAAAAAATTTAATTACTAAATCGGCCAAAGAAAATTAAACGAAAATATTTTAAAGCTTCTAGAATGGCCGCTAGATGGCGTAACTGCTAAGACAAAACAAAATATGTGAATTTTCTTAAAAATTGTTTCATTAAGGTACTATTTTGAGAACGGGAATAAAAAGTTCATCCAATTCTGCGTCAGTTTGCTTTCAAGATTTTTTTCGTTTCTCTGATAATAAGGGTGGGGGGAGCTGGTAAATAAATTATTTTTAAAATTGCTGTTACTTCCCTACCCATTATCCAAATTAACTCAACTTGAGTTCGTTTGACAGATAATCTTAAGCTTATTAAAAACATTATTTTAGTGATGGCCCTAGTTCTTATCTTTTTTCCAGAGGGCGCTGTTTGTAAAGTTTCAGTTTTTGAAATTTTCTTAAAAAAATTAAATGGTACGGCATACTTTTTTACGGCAGTTTTAAAGGGTATAAAAATGGCTAAATTTTGGCGAAATGTTCTGATATCTTTATTCGTTTTCGAGTTTTTTCAAATAACCTATTTGTTCTTCAAAAATTAATGTTAGCTATTAAACAAATGCTTTTTTCTGCGTTAAGTCTTAGCTAAGTAGGCCTTGAAAACAATAAAATACTTTAAATTTTTATTTTTATTCCAAACATAAAGAAATAAAATTAATACTGCAAAACTCATTCCTTACTTTGATCCAGATTGCCATGGAAACAAAATTTCGTCAATCTAGCAACCCATTGATTATTTAACAATTTCTACAACTAGTTTATGATTTGTCCAGATTTGTAATTTTCTTTTTAATTGTTAATTAACTGAATTAATAAAAATGTCTTATTACACTGCGGAAGCCTATGACATGTTAGCCGTTTATTTCCAGTGTTTTGAAAATGCTTGTTTAGCTGAACTAGAATATGCTGCTAATTATCCCGATAAAAGGCATTTTAGAAGAAAAGTATTTACCCGTTTGTCTAGATGTTTGCGCTAAACAGGACGGGTGCATCCTATTCCAGCGCCTAGAAGATATCGGCGAATTTGAAAAGACAATATTATCAATGTACTTGCACATGTTCAGATCAATCCACATGTAAGCACCAGAATAATAGCTTTGGATTTAGGAATTAGTAAAACGTCGGTGCATCTAATTTTAATAGACCATAAACTACACCCATATCATATTGTATTGCATCAGGCTCTTTCGAAAACTGATTTTAACAGAAGATTAGACCACTGTTACTGGTTAAGAACTATGGTCGACGAAGATCCCCATTTTTTGTCCCACATACTATGTACTGACGAAGCTACGTTCACGAGCACTGAGGTGTCAATTTGCATAATATGCATTATTGGTCCGTAGATAATCCTCACTGGATGCGTAAAGTAGATCATCAAAATCGAGGGAGTGTGAATGTGTGTGTGGAATTTTGGGTGACCGTTTATTTTTGATGGTTTTTGAAACAAAGAGATTTATTTGAACTTTTTAACAAACGTCTTACCGGCTCTTTTAGAAAACGTTCCTCTACAAACAAGAATAAACATGTGGTTTCACCATGATGGATGTCCGGCACACTTTTCTCAGAGAGTTCGTAACTTTTTAGACCAGAATCACACAAACCGTTGGATAGGAAGGAAAAGTTTGTTTCCATGGCCAGCTAGATCCCCAGACCTTACTGTGCTCGATTTTTATTTATGGGGAAGAGTAAAAGACATTGTTTTTCAGACACGTCCTACTATCCCAGAAAATATGATTGAAAGGATTCAAAATGCTATTACTCAAATTCCAAGACCTAAAATTGAAGCAGCCGTATTAAGCACCCACCGTAGGCTAAATCGTTGCATTGAAAATAATGGAAAGCATTTTGAACATTTGTAAAGACATTTTGTTTTTGTTCTCTTTTTAAACAATAATGTGTTTTATCATAATTTCTGTTTAATAGAGTTAGTGTTCTAATAGTGTTCTTATTTCATCTTGCTGTTAGCACGTTTGCTTTTAAATGCGGTAAGTTTTAAATTAAAATAAAAGTATTTTATTGTTTTCAAGGCCTACTTAGCTAAGACTTTACGCAGAAAAAAGCATTTGTTTAATGGCTAACATTAATTTTTGAAAAAAATAGGTTATTTGAAAATAACTCGAAAACGAATAAAGATATCAGAACGCGGTTTTCGGTAAAATTTAGCCATTTTTATACTCTTTAAAACTGCCGTAAAAAAGTATGCCGTACCATTTAATTTTTTTAAGAAAATTTGAAAAAACTGAAACTTTTACGAACAGCGCCCTCTGGAAAAAAAGGTAAGAACTAGCGACCATCACTAAAGTAATTTTTTTAATAAGCTTAAAATTCTCTGTCAAACGAACTAAAGTTGAGTAAATTTGGATAATGGGTACGGAAGTTAAAGCAATTTTAAAAATAATTTATTTACCAGCTCCCCCCACCCTTATTATCAGAGATACGAAAAAAATCTTAAAGGCAAACTCACGCAGAATTGGATGAACTTTTTATTCCCGTTTTCGAAATAGTACCTTAATAAAACAATTTTTAAGAAAATTTAAATTTTTTGTTTTGCCTTAGCACTTACCATACCGGCCATTCTAGAAGCTTTAAAATATTTTCGTTTAATTTCCTTTGGCCGATTTAGTAGTTAAATTTTTTTCCCCGAGGCTCTAGGGCCTATGGTTTCCGTAATAACGTACCTCGCCACCCTTAGTGGGACACCCTGTATATGTTACCGTGAAAGTCCGAAATTGGTGAATGTCAAAAATTAAAAAAACTCAACGAAAACTAATCAAAATTAACAACTTTGGTGCGTTCTGGTTAAAACTAGTAATTTTGGTTAGTTGTGGTTAGTTGTCGTTCAGTTTTTTTTAATTTTTGACATTCACCGGTGAATGTCGACATTCACCAATTTCGGACTTTCACGGTAACATATATACTAAGTGACATAGAAATCCAAACACCCAGTTTAAATGATTTTATTTTAATAAAATTTTGTATAAGTACTTAATGAAGCATAATAAGTAAATGATTAAAATATTGCATTGCTTTAAAGTCCTTTTACCTTTAATAATGTGTGGATGCACCCCGATTTGTTACGCATTCTCCAACGCGTCTAGGCATGCTTCTGATCAGGTGGTCAATATCCTCCTGTGGTATCTGATTCCAGGCAATCACCAACTCTCCTCGAAGTGTTCCTAGAGTCTGAGGAGGACGTTGCAAATTGAGCAATCTCCTACCCATCATATCTCACACGTGTTCAATTGGGGATAAGTCGGGAGATCTTGGTGGCCTTGGTAACAATGTGACATCATTATGTTGAAAGAAGTCCATTGTGACTCTTGCAACATGTGGTCGGGCATTATCTTGTTGGAAAGTTGGATTTGTTTCTTGGATATAACGCTGCGCGGTCATGTTACCTCTGATGAAGATTAGAGGTGACCTGGAACCATAAGCATCTATCACCCCAAACCATAACTCCAGCAGTGTGATGAACATGTCTTTCAACAAAAAACTGTGGATTCCTTCTTTCACCACGTCGCCTTCTAACCCTGGCTCGACCATTGTGCATGCCTTAACAAAATCGAGACTCGTCACTAAAAACAATACTGTTCCATTCCTGATCCCAGAGTGACCGTTCTCTGCACCACTCAAGGCGATTACGTCGGTGTTCTGGAGTTAAAGGGAGGACCCAGTGTGGTCGGTATGAAAACAGGCCAAAACTTCTCATTCCTCAGTAAACAGTTCGCATGCCAATAGGTCTTTCATGTTCTGCAAACCATTCCCTTGCTTTTCGCGTACAGCCTTCTTGAAGCCATGCCTGACAACACCCAACCACAGTGTCTACACTTCCCGAAGTCCCACTATACGGCCACTCTCAATCTCACTAAGTTGACAAAATCGTACAGGTCTCCGTACTCTAGGCATCGTAAAGAATGTCAAGAACCAAAATCCGCCAAATTTGGATCTTTACTGCGGCTGCAATATTCATTTTTAGATTGTTAGTGAATTTTAAAAAAAGCAGTATAAAAACCGAAATCTCAGACTGATAAGGCTGCAAATTCCATCAATTGTTATTTTCAGTAAGATAAATGAATTCACCAAATTTTATTAAAATAAAACCATTTAAACTGGGTGTTCGGATTTCTATGTCACTTAGTATATTTGAACCACTTCACACGTTTTAAAAATTCTGGGCAAATTCAGGTAATTTTCTCGTACCTACATCCAGGAAGTTCCTCGTGAAAATTAAAAGCATCGGACGCACCCCCATCACTCGCCCCGGATACATTTTTACTATTTAGGCGCTTCTTCTAATTTAGTTTTTTGTTATAGCCCCGGATTTTAGTCTATTAGCGATGACGAGGAAACTATATCAATTATTATTATTTTTTAAGTAAAAGTTATATTTCTCAATCTCAAAAGTAGTATGTTTTTAATTAACTTTTAGGAGTTCATATTATTGATATCACCATTCGAATCAGTACTCTCAAATTATATCTAAACGAGATCTCATATAGCATGTTGCCTAATTTAAAAAATAATAAAAAAAAACATGTAAAAAATTTATATAGTCTGCCAGATGTGTAAGCACCTTCAGTTAAAATATAATCACAAATGCGGTTATGACGTTACTAATTTTAAATCGTTAATTTACAATTTAAAAGCAGCTTTGGAATTGAATTATTGTTTAATTATTTTAATATTTTTAACATTTTTTTCTTATCACTGCCATTTTGGTGTACGTGGTCCAGCATCAAATATTTTGCATTCTGCATTTTTCGTCAGATTTTTATACGTACTGCTTAGACTATATATATTTGTATTGATAGTCAGAAAAAAGGTGTGTTTAGTTAAAAGCTTAACGAAAAAGTATGTAATTCTTTTCTAAAACACTTTAAAAGGCGGTGCCAATAAAGGAACAGGTAATATTTTTTACCACCATTAAATATATGTAGGACTCTATATTAGGCTGTCCCGTCCGTGTATGGGGAATTATTATTTTTTTTTTTTTAGATACGGCTACGCAAGTGGTATCAAAAGTTGCGTTTTGATACAGAGATTACGATTATCATTAAATTTAATTAAATATTTATTTTGTCATCTTGAGGCCTCTACCGCTCCTTGAAATTTCTAAAATTGGCCTTTTTTAGGGGTTCCTAACATTAACTCGAAATAGACAGAGATTACGATTAACATTAAATTTAATTAAATATTTGTCATCAAGGACCGGTAGTGGCCCTTACCGGTCCTTGAAAATAGGAATTAAGTGACTTTTAGAAAAATAAGAATGCCGGTAGAGCTCTCAAGATTTTTTTTAGTCTTTTTTTAAATATTTTTATGGTAACCCACAACTTATAACGCAACTTTTGAGGGGTCGTGTGTAGCGAAATTTGAAAATAAAATATTACGGGACACCCTACTCAATATGGCCCTTTAGAATATCTCTGTTTAAAATATTTGCACCAATTACATCAACCCCGGGACCTCTCTATATATCAACGGAGTTAAATCATATATGTATCTGCAACCTGCTAACAAGTGACTGATGGCGCAGGTATACCAGGTTATTACGTAACGAGTAATTTCATCCAAGGTTAAAGCTTTCGCTTCTTGGAACCTGGTGTACACTCTTTCTTTTAACTTTAATTTAACAGTAAATTTCAGAATTGAATAGAATTTTTTAATGCACACATGTTTATATCTATTTCATAACCTACAGACTCCTAACTCAAGCATGGTATTCCTGGTACTTAATAATTTTATGCTTTCTTACTTTTTTCTTAATTATTCGAGAATCTGTCGAGACTACAGTTTAATGTTTATAGTAATAGTAAAAAGTTAAGATTAAGCATAAGTTTATTGAAATTATTTCTTAAACTTTTAATATTAAAAGTAACCAGAAACACAGATTCTAGTGTGGGTTTTTAAAAGATTCTTTAATAATTTTATTCAGTCATACTATCACACTTTTTGAATTCCTATTATAACCTTCATTTTTTTGCCATTTATTTTGGGCCTATTTATACTGAAAAAACAATAAAATCTAATAGAGATAATTTTTCTCATAAAATAAGAAGTTTGAATTTGTCCGCTCCTAAATTTAAAAAAAAAAAAAATTAAACATTTATGGAAATGTTTTATTGGATACATCTATGTACCTTTTCCTAAAAGCTAAATTAGTATTATAAAAAACTGTTTGTTGATTAAACATACGAATAATATAGACATTTTTTGGTTGACTCTATTTTTTTTAACACGTAACACATCTGCATATCTGGCATTTGAAGAAACACATTCAAAATAGGAAGTCTATTCAGGTCTTCGTGGAACATCTTCTAAAAAATAATAAACAAAAATTAAAACAGGTTTATACTAAAAAATCAATACAAGTTTTATATTTCTTTTTTCTCTTACTTGTTAGTCCCATTTTATTTATTTTGGTGTCTGTAAGAGTATCAATAAATAAATAAATAAATATTTTAGAGAAAGTAAATTCTTTTTAAAGTTCGATCGGTTGGTTATACGGTTTTCATTAAGAAAATTCTTATTAAATATTTGCACGAAAAAAACATTCTGGTTTTGTCTACCCTGTTCTACGTTGTGATCCCTTTCTTATATCGTTTCAGCTTCCATTTAAGTAAACGTTCTTTATACGGAGTTTCGTATGTATATTTCTAAATTATTTTATAAGTTGTTTTAAATGCACCATAAAAAATATTGGTAAAGCATTATCCTTAAATGGTGATATTTATACATACCGATGCTATATTTTAATCTTCCAATTTAAAGAACAGATTAAGGTTTACTTTTAAATTGGATCCTTAGTTTCTATTAGTTTGGGAAAGATTAGTAAGTTTAAGAAATTTTAGACAATTTTAACAGCGTAAGAATAGAACGAATCCAGAAAAAAATAAAGAACGACAACCTCTGCTTAATCTTGCAAATGTAAAGGACATAAAAACAGAATCGGAAAGAACTAGAAGACCAATGAAAGTACGAATTAAAAAACATCGGCGATGCACAACGAGAGGAAAAACGGAAAATTCTGGTGCCGCTGATAACGCTTGGATCAAAGGACATCATATAAAGTGGCCAGATATCAAAATTATACACCGAGAGCAGCATTGAAAAAATAAAGAAAATTCGAGGAAGCAGGAGTCATTAGCTACAGCCCCCATGCTTTTAGTAAACCGTCCTTAGATATAAGAAAAGCAAACATCATTTTTTTAAATACCTGGCTTATGCGATAAAGTTTTTCATGGTGAAACTGGACGGTCCATTTCAACACTTAAGAAAGACATGCGATAAACCACATTGTTGAAGAAAACCACACATCTGTAGAAGACACCAACATTCTATTAATGACACTCTAAATGTAAATAAGATTTTTGCATTACTTAGGATTATATGAAAAAAATCTATTTAAATGCAACTTTCTAAAAACTTATAATGTAAGGGTTCGGTCTAAATCTTAAGGTCATAGCGAATATAAACAAGGACACGGTTACGTTTATAAATATCAATAATAAAAAATACTTTTGTCCTGGGATTTAATCAATGGATGCCCTAACCTTGCTAAGACCAGATCCACGAGAATGTATTTAAAATCAAAGGTAAAAAATGCGAAAAAAAATCTTATTTTATGAATCATCTAAAACAGGTACCTACTATGACTTTTAAAGATATTTTACCTGATTTTTTTGTAAAGTGGCTAAAAGTGTAAAACAAAATGTATCTATCATAGGGCATTACGCCAGAAACTGCAATAAAAAAAATAAGTATCCATTTTTAGAATATTAGTGCTGAAATCGAGGCGCAAAAACTAATATTTTTCCTAAATGAAAAGTAAATTTGTATGGATTTTTTTCTATATGAAATATTCTCCATATACGTGATTTAAGGAACCACTAGATATACATATAAACGGCTGCAGAATCCAAAGGACACAACACTATATTTTTTACTTACTTTCTTTTTCTCTTTCTTCTGCACGTGCTTTCATGCGGGTAATAAATGCTGCACCTTTGTTCTTTCGAAAGTTTTCGTAGGGATCATTTAAATTACATCCTACACCTTTAAACTGATCTTGTCTATCACGGACATCACCTCCGGAAATTGGGGCATCAATCCCTTGTTCATTAGCTCCCAAACCTTTGCCTCCCCAACCCATTTTGCGCAGCATCTCATGTCCCTTATTTGACGAATCCAGTTCTCGCGGATCATTACGCATAAAAGGTACTGAACTGAAAATAAAACAAAAAGGTTAAACAGTCATAGCCCAACAAGTGAATATTTTAACTTCAAAATAACTCTGACCAAGCTGTTACCGACATGTTCATTGTGTCCTAATATACCCTGAGAGATATCCTTGTTTTTTTTTGGTGAAGCTAAAATATATTTTCTTGAGTAAATCTTAAAAATTATTCATTTTTTAAGGAAAATAGTTATAAAGAAAATTGCTGCAAATAAAGTTATACACAAAAGAGGTTCCTACACCTTTTTTTGTAGAATGTATCCTTTTAAAGATACAGACTGAGTTTTATCTAAATAGAAGTGCAGCCCATTAGTATATTAATACACGCTATTTATACAGATGTTTTATTTGAAGCATGTATGACTGTCCCGTTTGTAAAACGATTAAGTTTTGAGTAATAGCAAAAATAAAAGAGGAATCATTTATATATTGAAGGAAGCTTTAAACATCTTAATTAGAAAAGCTAAAGATGATGCTGATGTACTTATCGTAAACACTGCATTGGGAGTCTTTCCTTCCAGTAATAAACCCGTAATAGAATTAAAACAGATCTACACCAAAAAATTAATTGCCAGTGGCGCCGGTCTTAAGGGGCACAGGGGAACGTGCCCACCCTCTTCACTGCCCACGCTCTTTCAAATATTATTTAATTCTAAATCTAATATTTTTTGTAATATTTATTTTCATTCGAGTTTATGTCTATTGCCATGAAGTATACTCAAAAGTTACTTCCTACACGACACCTGCGAGGATCGAGCATTAACGCACTCAAAACTAATTTCCGGGGAACACTCGAATTTTGCTCTTTCGAGCCCATAATCGCGAAGGATCGCACATCCTCGGCGTTCGCAATTTTTAGCTGAATGATGGGCACAAATTTGCGTGTCTCCAACTAGTCCAACTCCAGTTAAAAGCGGTTTTGACTTTTGTGGTTTGCGCGCGGAAATGCATGATAATAATTTTATGAAGTTTAATTATTGGTGAATGTTTAAGTATTTCTGATAATGGAATCCGAAATAAATTCGGTTCGCTACCTCTTAGAGAACGGTCCCTTGATGTTTGAACAGAAAGTTTTAGTTAAACAGATTGGTCGATCTACTCCTGATTTAGATATAAAGTATTCAAGTTCAAGTAAAACTAGAACATATAATAGAGTGTTCAACAAAAATATTTACGATAAATATAAGTGGATTTGTGGTTGTCCGGTCACAAATAAATTGTTTTGTTTTGTGTGTATATTGTTTAGAAACGAAATTACAGCTTGGACTCGAAACGGTGTGGATGATTTAAAACATATAGCAGACAGAGCAAAAAAACACGAAAATTCGGTTTCCCATCTTAAATCATACATGGACTTTAGTGTTTTGGGGAAAACAAACATACGAGAACAATTAGACAGTGCATACGTGCGGGAAAAATTGAAGCAAAATGAACAGGTACAAAAAATAGACATATTTTGCAAAGACTGATTATGTGCATAAAGTTTTGTGGTGCATTTGAATTAGCGCTTAGAGGACATGACGAGAAACAATCTTCGAATAATCCAGGTATTTATGTGGGGTTAATAAACTTTGCTGCTGAATTAGACTCCATCCTTGGTATACATATAAAAGAATCGAAAGTTTTTAAAGGTACTTCAAAAACCATACAAAATGAGTTGTTGGACGCTATGCTTGAGATTTATCGAATCGAATTATTAAAAGAAATAAAATTTGCAAACTTTGTGGCTTTAGAAGCTGACGAAACAACTGATGCATCTAATCAGCAACAAATGGTTATTATAATTCGATATGTCATTGATGGACAAGTATATGAACGTTTTTGGGCTTTTATTAAACCGGCTGGCTACTCGGCTGACGATTTGTCAAAAACGCTTTTGGCTGAACTTGATGTCATTCTAAGTTCCCCTTCAGAAAAATAAAACTGATAGCTCAAAGTTACGACGGCGCTGCAGTGATGAGCGGTAAAAACAATGGCGTTCAAGCGATCCTTAAAAAGTCATTTCCAAATGCTCATTTTATTCATTGCTATGCCCATCAATTTAACTTATTAATGGAGAAGGCAGCACAATGTCATAAAAAAGTTAAAATATTCTTTGCCAATTTGCAATCATTTTCAAGCTTCTTTTAAAGATCAGCAAAACGCACAGCAGTGCTTGATGAGGTAGTTAAACGAAGATTACCACGTGCTGCACCTACACGCTGGAATTTTAAAAGTAGGACTGTTAATACTTTATTTGAATATAAAAATTCTTTCAAGGAGTGCTTGGAACAAATTTTAGATAATGATAGTACGGATTCCACAACACTTGGTGAAGCAAACGGACTTTTAAATCATCTAAATAGTGCAGAGTTTCTTTACTGGTTAAAATTCTTTCATTTCATTATGCCCCATGTTGAAATTTTTTTTAATGAAGCACAAACCAGAGGTATTGACAGCGTACAAATTCAAAATGCAATTGAACAGTTTGAGAAACAAATTATCCGCATTAGATCAAATACTGATCACCTAGAACCTGAAGAGGAAGAAGAACCTGTCAGAAAAGACAGAAGCACGCGTCTGCTGGTGAATCGCGATATGTTATTTCGAAGGAAGTGTGTGACAATATTTTAACTCAAATTAGAGACAGATTTGATTTTAAAGACCATTTAAGTGCAGCGAAACTATTTTTTTCTAAAAATTTTAAAGTTACAGAGGTGCCTTTCCCCAAGAACATTTTGATTTAACAGTGAAATCTTATCCCATGCTTGACAGTGGTAAATTAAAAACTGAACTAACAGCCATTTACGACAGGGACGATATGTGCAGGATTGAAGGAGTTTTGCCCCTTTTAATGTTCTTATCCGACAATAATCTTAAAACTGTGTTTTCAGAAACTTACAAACTCGCAGATATTATTTGTACAACACCAATGTCAACAAGTGAATGCGAAAGATGTTTTTCAACATTAAATCGCATAAAAACTTTTTTGAGAAATACGATGCTGCAAGACAGGCTTAATGTCCTAGCTGTTTTATCAATTGAAAAAAAATTTATACAATCCATACCTGACTTTGATAATAAAGTGACTGATTCGTTTTCTAATAAAAAGGACAGAAGAATGGACTTTACATTTAAATAAGGTAATATCATCACACTTTTTTCTATTATATTTTTTTTGCCCCCCCAATAATAAATCTCACGAGCCGCCACTGTTAATTGCTTTTAGTTTTTAGAGTATGCAAATACTTTTCAAAATTCACGTGAATGACGGTAAACCACAAAAATTTTTTAGCTATTGTCAAATCACTGGAACACTACTTTCATAAGCTTTCATGGCCAGAAATATCAGCTGAGGACGAAATACACACTTAAATAGTTACTTTAGTTCAAGAATCCTGAAGGCCGGATAGCACGATGGTTACGTATTTAAGAATACATTTAAAAATAGAACATTAAAAGAGATTGAACCATAAAAATACTGACGTTTTACGAAGAAGACCTTGCCCAGAAGGTTGTAAACATTGCAGTCGACGTGAAAAACAAAAGGTTCCTGATGAAGTTCACTGCCGAAGAACACGCATCCAGTGCTCTCAAGAATGGCACCCTAAAATTCTGAAAAAAGAACAACGAGAGGATCCCGATCTTGAAGATATGGTGAAACAAATCAGAAAATAGCTTTTAAGTCTCCGACTGCGCCTCCTGCAAAGAACATAGGACACGAAGCCATGGCAAGATGAAGCAAAACAATGTGTGAGCACCTGTTGAAAGAATTGCCATAGATAAAGTAGGAATATTTCCAATAAGTAAATCCGGGAATCGCTATCTCTGGGTAGCGATGAATTACTTTAGCAAATGGCCGGAAGTGTTTGCAATACCAAATCAAGAAGCTACCACTATTGCCGATGTACTATTTCAATAATGGATTAGGCATTTTTCATGATTTTTTTTATTAGCTTATTGCAAAGCCACATGAAAATAAAGGCCGAAAATATTTTTTCCCGATTTTTTTGATCTCCGGAAACGCCTTAAAAATCAATTTTAAGTTTGAATTTTGTAGACCCGTGACGTCACGGCCCTAAATTTTCTATTGGTGGAATTTCTGCTTTGTTGCCAGCTTTTTGATATTCGATACGCCTGTCATCAAATATCGATATGCGCAACATCTACAAAGTTGGCGTTTTCTAAACAGACTTGGCTTCCATGTTGAATTTGATTGGTTAGGGGAGTGGCGGGCTATTTAAATTACAATGATAATTAAACCTTAAATAGAAAAGTAAGGGGTTTGTATTTTTCCGTCTTATTTAGCAGGTTTTGCTTAATTGTGTTTCTACTTTTAATTTTTACACACAACATTCTCAATATCAATTGAGTGAAAATAAACCTTTTGCCGATGTGGAGTACCAAAAGAAATACATACTGATCAAGGTAGAAACTTTGAGACTGATCTAATCAAGAACCTCTATTATCTCCTGGGAATCCATAAACCCATAATCGCACCCCTTCATCCCCAGTCAGATGGAACGGTCAAAAGATTTAAACACTTTTTGAAATACTCAAAGAATTTTTTTGGGTTTTTTCACAGATCATCCTGTAGATCGGAAAACTAATAGTTGCAATACGGTAAAAAGATTTAAGCTGAGTATCGAAAACGACAACTTTAGTCTAATTTGGCCGATCTCGTTGCATTTATTGTTTCGGAGGGAGCAAAAATGGGACACGCTATTTAAGACCCCCTGTATATAAATTTTATTATATTAATAATATAAGGTACATACCCGCCAAAACTCGGATTAATAGGTGAAAGTGACCTTCTAGGGGGCGATCTAGACCTTGATCTAGAACGGGAGTAGCTTTTTCGTCTTCTGCTTTCTCTACTTTCTCTTGATTCTCTGGTCCTTCTCCTTCGTGGACTTCTAGACCTACTTCTTGACTTAGACTTGGACTTCGATCTAGTTCGAGATCTTCTGCTTCGGCTACTTCTTCGATGATGTGGCTGAGGAGGGGATTTACTGCGGTATCTTCTTTTTGGTGGGGTAGCTTCTTTTTCTTGTTTTAATATAACTGGAGATGGAGTTCTTGATTTTTGTCTAAGGCCGCTTTTAATGGCCTCTTCTTTTTCTCTTTTGGCCTGGTTCTTAGCTTTGTAGTATTCATATAAACCCAGTTTTTCCCAGCCCTCGCTGTGTGCACATATTAAAAATATTACATATTCAATAAGGACAGATAAAATAGTAAATACAATAAAACTGGAGTGTAAAAAAAAACAAATAAAATAAAAAGTAATTATTAGGAATATTTACTGTTACATTAAATTCATAAAAGAATTACATAGATAATTGCAATATTTGATAAGTAAAAAGGATATGTGGATATTTAAAATTATATTTGTCAAGAAAAAAGCTTCAAACGTAGTTATAAAAATTAATAGACCGTCAGCCCACCAGATAAAAAAAGGACCAATCATACCCAATATGCCCTTTTAAAAATTAAATCTTGGCTATGCGCTGATCATCTGTTAATAGATTTTACAGGATGACTGCGGTTTATTCTAATATCTATTAGAAAATAGACCTAGAAAGTGCTAAAATTCACCTTAGAACTGTTGTACTCAGTATGGCATTTAAACCAAACGAAATTTAACGAAAAAAAAAATCGGCAAAAAGTTATAGGCATAAGTGTAGGTAGAGTCTTAAAGGCCAAGTACGATTTTTGTTTTTGTTAAAAAAATTAGAAGTTTTCGAACAATTGTACTCAAAATGTTATTTATCATAAAGTTTTCTAAAGGATAGTCATCGCAAAATTAATGGCATACATATAGGGCAAAGTTAAGGTTATGTATAATATAATATAGCTATTAAATAGGTTTAAAACAGTGTCATACGTTTAAAATAAAGTTAATTTTTTTATTAAAATAAAAAAATATATTTTGGACATGTATCATAAAAAATATGAATTTTCAGAAAAAAAAAATGTTTTTTATAAAATTATTTATAAAAAAATCTAAACGTTTGTTTAAAATAATCTAGAACTAGATTCAGTCAGGTCAGGATGGCTTGGAACATACTACTAGAGAATAACCCAAATAATAGGTACATATTCAATAGAAAAAAAAATAGATTTAGTTATTTCTCACAATAAATGCCTTTTTTATAAACTATTATTAAATAAATTAATTATACAAAACAAAAATAATTTTGCAACTATTATAAAACTTTTTTTTAACATTAAAAAAAAAATGTTTTAGATACAGGAATATGTAACCAATGTAGTTAAACAAAAATTGCCAATATAACGCCTGCTATGCTTAAAAGAGTCATGAGAGGCGCCAGAAATCGGTTTATCAATGTATCGAGAATGGGAGACGTCACCTAAGTGATTTGCTTTTAAAGCTATGTAAAAAAACTTTATAGGTATGTACCAACATTGTAAAAACCAAATTAAAACTTTCTGATTCATACAATGCGTATTATTAAATTTTGAAAAAAGGAAGTTATGCTGCCGCACCCTGTAGACAAAGTTCAGCCAATATTATCTTATATCTAAACAAAATTCATATAATTTGTTTTTTAATAATTGAAGAACATACCTAGCACAATTGATCCGAATATAAGGATATGTTTAAAATAAAAAACAAAATACAAACGCAAAAATTTTAAAGAATATTAGTAAAGAAATGTTTATTTCCTCATAAAAACAAAAAAATAATAATTTTTAAACTTTGATGATATGTCAAGTACAGTATTAATTAATGTAGTCCTATATCAAAATAAATATACGAACTTATATGCCTTTGATATTAAAAACAAATATAACTGAAGTATTATTTAACTCAATCATCGTAAATCATTTTCATAAAATAAAAAAAATTACCTTTTCAATTTGTATGTCCTTTAAAGCATACCTTATTTTACAATCACTTAGTTAAAACCAGGGTCTCGATACAATTAATCCATCTACGAGGGCATCAGTAATATCATTGATGTAATTGAAATACAAAATTAAATGAAGGATTTTAATGACAGGTATGCCCTTTGAAATATAACATATTTTTGTAATTATTTACTGGAAAACAAAAAGGTATAATAAATACGATTGTTCCACAATTTCATAAAATTTTTACACTTTCTAATTGGTTTTCCGTCTGTTAAAAAACGCAATCGTATGCATTTCTATATTTATTTATTTGACAATAAGGGTTATTTTTTTTTTTTTTTGATGATTGTTCCAAAATAGGTTTTCTTGCAGACGTAAATGCCCATACAAAACCTTGAACCGTGCCCTACATGTATGCCATTCATTTTACGATAAATAATCCTTCGAAAACTTTAATTTAGGATGAATGGCATACTAAGCACGATTGTTTTAAAACTCTTATTTTTTTAACAAAATCAAAGGCCGATATTTGCTCTTAAGATTTCACTTGCACGTATGCCAGTAATTTTTGGTTGTTTTTTTTCATTAAATTTCGTTTTATTTCGATGGCATACTAGGTACGATATTGTTCCAACATGACGCCTTTTTAGCATTTTCTAGGTCTTTTTTATTGAATTAACCGCAATCATTCTGCAAAATCTATTAATAAATGATCAACCCATTATACTTTGAAAATGACATGGCGCAAATCTTATGGAAGTTGGTGACCAGTGAAAATTTTACAAAATTTTAATATGCTGTTACATAAGTCAAGACTAACTTTTTTTGTTTTGGCATAAACCTAGTAGCTATACAGGGTAAGTCATTAACTAAACTGAAAAATATGCTTGCACTGTACTTGCAATATCATTATACCGACACTTATTATTATTTTTCTATTATCCGTTGTCTCCAAAATGTAAAATTTTATTTTATTTATTTTAAATAATATTTAAAAAAATATTACTAGATTAATAGTTTGTATACAGAGTAAAAAATATACCTATTAAATACTTATTAAAAAAATTATAAGTTTAGTGCTATATAGGGACGTAGTTATTTGTTCCAAAATGTTAAGTTTTTTCTAAAAACATTGATATTATATATCTATGCAATATATTTTAGCACATAAGAAAATTACTTCATAAAATATTATCGTTTTAAAATTATAAATTACAAAATAATCCCATGCAGTCTGGCCAAAGTGACATTTAATTTTTTGTTTTCCTATATACGAAATATTATTTCAAATGTTTTTTTTTTATTCTTTTCGAATAATCATGTGAAAACTTTATATACATTCTGGCATCTCATATTATTTTTATTGCCTTTTACCCTTGCTAACGAGGCAGCCAATTATTTAGCTTAGTAATCTAAGCTTAATAATTATAGATCAATATCCTAATATTTAAGTTTCAATTGTTTACGACATGTAATAAAATGATATTAAATTGTTGTAACAAACTAACAGGCTTGATTATCGAATTACTGTAAATATATATATATATATATATATATATATATATATATATATATATATATATATATATATATATATATATATATATATATATATATATATATATATATATATTTTTTTTGGCTTCTTGGATCTTAATATATATATATATTTTTAGTGAAATTCTTTCTTGGGAATTGGATCCGGAAAAAATGATCTTGTTTTTGATAACTACATTTTAAATTTAAATTTTGACGTTTGTAGACTTTAACCTCATCAGAAAAGACAACTGCAAAAAAGGTTCATGTCAGTGCATTTTCCTACTATTTAAAAACATAAACAAACAGACACTGCTGTCACACATCATAAAGAACAAATAACTGAAATATTTTGAAACATGACATTTTGTGTATAGTTTATAAGCTACTGATAGTAGCTTTATAAACATATACACATACATGTCATGTTCGTCTTATAAATATTTCAGTTATTTGTTCTTTATAGTAATTGTGTGACGTAGCAGTGTCTGTTTGTTTATGTTTTTAAATATGTAGGATAATGCACTGACATGAACCCTTCTTTTGCAGTTGTCTTTTCTGATGAAGGTTAAAGTCTACCGAAACGTCAAAATTTAAATTAAAATGTAGTTATCACACAAAACAAGATCATTTTTTTTCCCGGATCCAATTCCCAAGAAAAAATTTTCACTAAAAATATATAATATATATATATATATATATATATATATATATATATATATATATATATATATATATATATATATATATATATATATATATATTTACACAGTAAAATCACAAAGGGATCCCCCAGAAATTATCTAAATAGAGGGCAGTAAAGATGTTAGTGCTCAGTTCTAACTATTTTATTTCCAATATCTAGCTTTCGCCTACGATTGTAAGCTTCATCAGGATAGCTAAAAACAACAATAGAAAAAAAAGAACATTCAAACAACGAATCAAACACACAATTAGATTTTTAACTTACAAAACATGTAGTTACTCCTCTACGGGGTCAAGAAGACACTGGAGCGGTAGATCGTATAAATTAAAATACATATATGTATATAAACAATTACAACACATTAATTTTTTTTTTATTTTTTATGTCACTATTTAAAAAATCAACAAACAGTCTAACAGATATTAGTAAACACGAAAAGGACGTGCCTTTATGAAATTTGGTGCATAGTTTAAATTCACCAAATGGTATTAATTATTATTATTTTTCTTTTTTTTATGCCTGATTATATGTATGACAACCAAATGAAAATAAATAGGTAGTAATTTGTTTTTTTTTTTATATCTATATATAGTATTTGGATGTGTTTTTTTGTCTTTATTTTTAAAGGTTAGAAAATATTTCAGATATTGAAAAAGTTAATGTGACCACTCTCGAAAAATAATGTATGGTTTAGTTTTCAGAGGAGAAAGAACACTGTTTTAGTTTATAAAAAGCAGGAACTTTAAGAGTTTTTGTAATGTTTTGTGATAGTAAATACGTATAAATTGAGCTTAAACCCTCTACATCTTTTTGTTGTTCATACAATTATTGCATTTAAAAATATAACACATTTCTAGAAAATTTCTTTTAAATGTATTGTTGTCAATGTCCAATGATTTGGCTTCATTAAAAAGCATTCTGTGATCCAAATTATTCACATGGGAGCTCAAACTAGTTATTTGTGGTTTGTGTTTACAATCACTTTTATGTAAGGTTAGTCTTTTTGATAGTTTTTGAGAAGTTTGTCCAATATATAGTTGGTCACAATCATTACATTTTATAGCATAAACCATGTTAGATCGATGCATTTCATTTGTTTTATCTTTAAGTTTGGTATAGAAAGAGCCCAGTTTTTTACCATTGTAGTTGGCCACAGATACATTTAGACCCTTAAACAAATCAGAAATACAAGGAGTCATTCAAGTTACAATATATCTCAATATATTGTAACTTGAACCATCTTTTTGGCTCGTCGCTAGGGGTTTGCTGATTGTTTAAGACTCTATTGTTATTTTCATTGCCAAAAAAAGTAATTTATTTAACAGGGATTTGGGATAATTATTGTTAATTAGTATATTTTTAATCTATTTAGATTTGTTTTATGAAACGAAGGGTGACTTATTCTAATTATTCTGTTCTTAAGACCCAAAACCGTATTGATTTTTTGTCTAGTAGGATGATAAGATGAGTATGGTATATATCTAGAGGAACTGGATTTTTTATATACCAGTCTAGCATTATGACGTTGTTCTGAGATCTAATAACTTTGGTATCCAAAAATGGTACTGATTGATCCATTTCCTGTTCCATGGTAAAAACCAGATTACTATTAAAAGAATTGAATATATTAAGTGTCGACTGTATTTTATGTTTTGGTAGCGATATAAGTAGATCGTCAACATACTGAAAAAGAAAAGGAAATTGAAAATCAACTTTTTCAACTACATAGTAGAGTAGTTTATTCATAACAATTTCAGCCATTACGGGAGAAGCTGCACCACCCATAGGGAGACCCTTTATTTGTTAAAAAAATTCATTTTGAAAAGAAAAAAATGTGTTATTGTAGAGATATGTAACAACCCGTTTAAATTCTGCCTTTGGAATTTGACAATGATTTTGTATTAAATTAAAATGTTCTTCAAAAATTTCCAGAACTAAATCAAGTGGGATATTGGTGAAAAGGGACACCACGTCAAAAGATACCAGGACATAGTCTTCGGGTAACTGGAAGTTATTAATTTTTTCTGCAAATTCGAATGAATCCTTAACTCTAAACTTGTTAAAGTTGTCGAAAGATTTATACAGGATCTGTGCGATAAAGTTGGCTAGAGGTTGTGTTGAAGCACCAACGCAAGAAATGATAGGCCTCAAGGGAATATCATCTTTGTGTACTTTGGGAAGTCCATAATACTTTGGACACACACCATTATAGGTAGTAAGTTGTTTTTTTGTATTGGTATCTATGTATTGCATTTCAAAGAGATGTTTAACTAGTTTGTTGCAACTATTTTCTAAAGTAGTAGTTGGGTCTTGTTTAACTCTTTTATACGTGGATACATCGTTTAAAAGGTCATATGACTTTTGCATATAAGAATCTTTAGACATAGCCACAGTAACATTTCCTTTATCTGAATTAGTAATAATTAAATTGGGATTGTCCCTTAAGAAATTTTTAGTTTGTATTTCCAGTGATTGTAAACACAAACCACAAATAACTAGTTTGAGCTCCCATGTGAATAATTTGGATCACAGAATGCTTTTTAATGAAGCCAAATCATTGGACATTGACAACAATACATTTAAAAGAAATTTTCTAGAAATGTGTTATATTTTTAAATGCAATAATTGTATGAACAACAAAAAAGATGTAGAGGGTTTAAGCTCAATTTATACGTATTTACTATCACAAAACATTACAAAAACTCTTAAAGTTCCTGCTTTTTATAAACTAAAACAGTTTTCTTTCTCCTCTGAAAACTAAACCATACATTATTTTTCGAGAGTGGTCACATTAACTTTTTCAATATCTGAAATATTTTCTAACCTTTAAAAATAAAGACAAAAAAAACACATCCAAATACTATATATAGATATAAAAAAAAAACAAATTACTACCTATTTATTTTCATTTGGTTGTCATACATATAATCAGGCATAAAAAAAGAAAAATAATAATAATTAATACCATTTGGTGAATTTAAACTATGCACCAAAAAAATTTTTATAAAAAAATATCAGTTGATCGCTGCACCTTTCAGTCGGTGATTTATATTTCATAAAGGCACGTCCTTTTCGTGTTTACTAATATCTGTTAGACTGTTTGTTGATTTTTTAAATAGTGACATAAAAAATAAAAAAAATTTAATGTGTTGTAATTGTTTATATACATATATGTATTTTAATTTATACGATCCACCGCTCCAGTGTCTTCTTGACCCCGTAGAGGAGTAACTACATGTTTTGTAAGTTAAAAATCTAATTGTGTGTTTGATTCGTTGTTTGAATGTTCTTTTTTTTTTCTATTGTTGTTTTTAGCTATCCTGATGAAGCTTACAATCGTAGGCGAAAGCTAGATATTGGAAATAAAATAGTGAGAACTGAGCACTTAACATCTTTACTGCTCCCTCTATTTAGATAATTTCTGGGGGATCCCTTTGTGATTTTACTGTGTAAATTTATTTACTTCTACCCCATTATTACTAGTTGTCCTGTTGACATATATATATATATATATATATATATATATATATATATATATATATATATATATATATATATATATATATATATATATATATATATATATATATTTATATTTAGCTTCTAGCCAGTCCTTGTACAGTTACTGATAAAACAAATTACTAGAAAAATAAGTAAAAAACAGAGTAAATGACATATTTTTCCAGAATATTTAGTATGTTTGTTAACTCCAAATTGGACACATTGCAAAGAAACTACAGCTAACATTTTTTGAGGTGTGGTTTCTGAAGTTCGTTGCTGATGCGTGAACTTATTATCAAGCCATAAGTATTATTCTCGAAAAACATTCGATGTCGAGCATAATGGTATCTACTATTTTCGATTGTTCAAGTCTAATGGACTATAACCTACCTAACTGTTTTATATTCGTTTTTTTATAAGTTAAGCCTAAAGATCAAAACACCCATGCTGGTTCATGTGTTTTTCCGCCAAATTTTATTAGTACCCGTACACGAAGTTTCAAATGTGCCGATCAGATATCCTACATTTCAATTTTAGAAGGCTAAATTTATCGATTTATTAAACATTTTTTAAATTTAATATTTTTTCTATCTTAATCAAGTTTTTTGGCGAGAAAATGTTATAAACTTTTAAATAATTTTGGTAAATACAAATTTTATTCACATGTATACAGGTGAGATATCCGTTATTAAAAAAAAATGTTAGGAAATGGGGTATTTTCCTATTTGGCATTTTTATTTTTTATTTACCAAAAAGTTGCTTTAAATTAAAAAATACCCAAGAATTCTTACCTATCCCTTGGTCTCTCGTGGCTGGGCAATGAATAAAAGGCATCGACGGCAGCCAAAAGACGTTCGCTAGGTGGCGCTGGCGGGGGTAACCTAATATCTTTAGGATCTAATGGTTTATAATCGGAGTCTTCCAACTAAAACAAGCATGTTTAAACCATTACAACGCAAATTCGTTACATGTTTTCAAGCAGCATGCTTTAATGACAAAAGGTTTAGTTTTTTCTGAATTGTATTAATTTAACCTTGAACTTAGCGTAAAAGAAAGCAACGTTTTAAGTTTATTTGGTTTGATTATTTCTTGTTGACTGCTCTAGTTCACTGTTGAGTTTATGAAAACAATTTTTTTGTCACGACTTTAAAGCGACTTTAATTGATGATAATCGTTTGTCAAAGTAATTCTCACAACATATTTTAAACATATAGAAATATAAAAATCATAGTAATCAGTAAATTCTGCTAATTCTCATAAAAAGCACAGGCAGCGGCTGCATTGTGGTAAATGATCTGATCTTATGGCAAGCAGTAGTAAGATAAAGACCACCATTTTTATTCAAAATGGAAAGAACAATACAATACAGAAATTAATGGTAAAATATACAGGGCGCATAATACCCTCGGCATCGTTGTGTTCGCCATACTTTACATTCTTCTTCTCTCTATCTTAAGATAAACCCCGATTTTCCTTTTTTCCACTTGTTAATCTCAAAGGTCGGATGGTGATTTACCACACTTGTATATTTTTTGTATGTTCTAAATAAGAAAATACTGAGAATCATAGTAAGTTTATACACTTCAATTTTAAAAATCATTACATTCTGGCACCAAAAAGGAGGAACCAAAACAATTAAAAAACCAGTTTATTGGACAGCAGTCAATATTTTTAAATATGGTCAACAAAAATAAGGCTGCAAAAGAAGCATTATACCGTATGCCCAAGACGAGGAAATAATAAAATGCGTTTTTAAAAGCAGATTCGGTATTTGCCAACCTTAAATAAATTAAAAGTAAAGAAACATTTTTAAAAACAAGCTTTTATTAACATGCGCTAAAAAGAAGACAATAAACTTTTAATTAAATCAAACTCATCGATTTAGTACAGTACACAATTTATATGATATAAAAGCTTGTCGCGAGATTTACCTATTTATTTTTTTCTAAGACTTACTTATGTCCAGACTAAGGTACATATTGTATTCTTCAGATAAATCTTGCAATCTTGTTATTTTAGATCATATAAAGTGTGTAATGTAATAGAGTGATTTATATTTTCTTTTTTAAAGCACGTAAATAAAAGCTTGTTTTTAAAAATGTTTTTATTATTAATCTATTTTTTATTTTTTATTACCGCTGAACATGTTTTTAAGTCTGTTCATCACCAAACTATTTCCAACCTTTGCCGAATTATAACTCTTTAACATTAGTATGGCGGCCATTTTGTTTTTCGCAGTTGTGAATTTTTTCCCTTGAACCCCTATATATATATATATATATATATATATATATATATATATATATATATATATATATATATATATATATATATATATATATATATATATATATTTTAATAAGGTTAATTTCTTGGACTGTGATTTAATAATATTTTTGGAGATTCTTTTTCTTGGTTTTGCAGTCCTTCAAATTACAAATGGAAAAGAAAGTGTTTTTTTCCAGAAAATGTATTTTTTTAATTGTTTTGACGTTTCGGCCGGATATTCTAGCCTTTTTCAAATAGTTGTAGTAGTCTTATAATTAACATTTACATATTTATGTACAGGTGCATACATCAATAAAAAACAATTTCATTTTGAACACATATAAATAAACTAACGAAAACAGATACACGGCTCGTGCGTGTATCTGTTTTCGTTAGTTTATTTATATGTGTTCAAAATGAAATTGTTTTTTATTGATGTATGCACCTGTACATATATATGTAAATGTTAATTATAAGACTACTACAACTATTTGAAAAAGGCTAGGGAATATCCGGCCGAAACGTCAAAACAATTAAAAAAATACATTTTTCTGGAAAAAAAACACTTTTCTTTTTTCCATTTGTAATTTGAAGGACTGCAAAACCCAAGAAAAAGAATCTCCAAAATATATATATATATATATATATATATATATATATATATATATATATATATATATATATATATATATATATATATATATATATATATATATATATATATATCCATATCATTGGGGCCCATAAAAAACATAGTCCACCACCTTTGGAAATCCACCATATTGGATTTGGAGTGATGCCATTTTATTCTTGGTATTTTTCTGATCAAACCCTTTCATCTGATACCCATATCATGGAATTACATGAAAAAAAAACTAGTCAGCCTTCTTGGCTGGTCCACCATATTGGATATAGAATCACATAGCTAACCACGCGTTGTCATCAAAACTAAATGTGTATGCAAAATTTCATCTCAATCGGTTGAAGGTTTAAAATTCAGTTTGCAAGCTCTGACCCGAACAAACATTCATACAAACATTGCAAATTAAATTAAAGCTTGTTAAATAAAGACGAGATGGTGACTACTGTAAAATCTATGCGAATTTTTGCTTATATAGTGATGAGACAAGTAGAAGGAACAAGTAATATTTGTTTATAGTAAACAAGTAATCTAGAGAATTCTTTATTGTAAATGGATAAATGAACATAAGTGGCTGATCCCTCTCATGTGTTCTTCAGGATGGTTTTTAGTGATTTTGCAATAAAAGTTTATATATTGAAGTTTATTCCACCGAAGGGATATACTAGGATGCAAAAGTTGTTTTGTCATTTCTATAAATATTATTTTTTCTAGTGGCAGACTTGACAACCGATCCAGCCATGGTCGGTTGTGATAAGAATCTGGTGTCGTTATGTTGGAAAGATGATCCGCAATTTCTCTGGTATCATTGCATTATATATCAGCAAGCATTATATGGAAACATTTTAAAACTAAAGAAGGTTATGATTGGTTACCCCCCAACTCCCGTCACTAGTTGGCCCGCCCCTCAACCGTTCTGACCACACCCCAAAGTCATTGATTGGATGCTCCCACCAATACTGGTGGGTGGTATCCAGATGCAGCATATGACCAAATCAAATTTTTCGATTGGTCCACTCCTTCTGTAAGTACTTCGCAAGAAAAGGAAAATCCGCATAAAGAATCTGAGCTTCAGTGCAGTGTCGTACAACACTCGTAACACTTTCAAATTGAATCGTGCGAGCTGTCCAAAAAATGGATTTTAAATGAATCTTATATGTTTACAATAACACTGAAGTAGAAAAGCAAGAAATACTATCAATACATAAGGATGAAATTATAAATTTTAATACCAAATTAGATATTAAACTAGATGCGAGACTGGTAACGTTAGTGATTGTAGACAAATATAATTATGATACTGATGATGATGAATTAAATGATTCGGGAGAAGAAGATGAAGTTGTTGGTAGCGTTGTGGGAGTAACGGTCTTGTGAAAATTACCACATCTAATACCATTGAATATGACTATTTTAATATAGAAGTGTGTTTCACTGTAATATGTATTAGTTATATCCATTTCAGGGGGTTTATATAGTTTATGTTACTCTTGATATAATTTATGCACAATAGAAATTCCATTAGGTAAACATATACATGTAAATATTCACTATAAAAGGGGTTTGGAGTGCTATAACAAGAACCTGCAATGTGTGAAAATTTATCAAATAGGTTCAACGCAAGTTTGTGTTAAATGTAATAAGCCGGAAAATTTCAAAATTCAAAATTATAGGATTGATTCTTTAAAAAATAAATATTTTTATCAATTCATTCTATAGTATAATTTACCTATTATTGAAATATTGGAGGGAAGTTTGGTGATGTGTCATCCGAAGATTGTGGAGTATTCGGTCTTGTTGGTATATCGTAAATCCACTTATCCAATAACATTTGAATGGCTGTTTAACAACTCTTATCACAAAACTATATAAATTCATCCCATGACATTTTTGACACGTGTATTCTTACATCTTCAAGGGAAGCATACATATTTTTATAAACAAAATAAATGCTTTACAATAACTGTAAGTAAAATACAGCGGAGTACTAACTGAATAAGTACAGAGAACTAACGTCGCAATCTACAGTAAATAAGACTCCACCCGTAGTCGTTCGACAGGGAAATAAAGCCTCGCCTACATTTTGCCAAAAAAAACTTGTTTTTTAAAATAATATAAAATACACAAAAAAAAATCTCTTAAATCACCAACCTGTCTCACCAGACAAGGTCAACCACTATGCACCAAGCAGGTTTCTGGGCCAGTGCATTTTATTTAAAGCAAAATTCTTTAAGCCATTTCGTTACTATTTCTTGTAAGTTAGCAGTATTTCTTGTGTAATAAAATAAATATTGTATTAGGCTTTGTATAACCGTTTATCCCTTGTGTTTACCCCTTTGAATATTTTTGTTTACATTTTGACAATTTTCTTGAATCCTTCTCTTTTGTAAGTATGTTATTTATTGATTTAACTACCTTTTCCCTTAATTTAGCTAAGGTTTGTGACGTTTACGATTTAGTAGATTGTAAATTTTGTGGTATGAACGGTAAAAACTGGGAATCATTTTTTAAAAGGGATGTGGGAATATGTTGCTGATTGGTAATTACTTTAATTATTTTTTAACGATGACAACAATTTAATTAATAAATATTTAAACAATTTGGATACCTCAGAGGACTTTTTATTTATTAAAAGTCATGATAAGGCATGTGAAAATCTTACTTTACCTAAACAATGCCCCAATGCACCGGAAATAATTCAAAATTTGTATGTATGTTCACAAGATGTAATTCTGAAAAATAAATAACCAGAAAACTTGCCTTTCACAATAATATGGGTGACACTAAACTAATAAAAAACGAAAAGTTGTTGAATTTGATTTTGAACCACTAAAACAAAAAAAAAGTCTACAATCCCATGATTTATTAAGGGAAGCCAAGTATTCAGTCCTTTCTGATAATAGTGTTCAGGAGCTTGTTGGGTATTTAGAAAAACCTTGTTTAGGTATTTTGCAAACAATAATTTTAAAACCCAATTTAAAAACTAGAAAAAAATTGATAAGATTGAACCTTTAGAGCAATATGAATAAAGAAAAAAATATCAAACAGCTCACCACATCTCCCCCTCTATTCCATACCTTTATTATACTTTTTTAACTAAATATTTTACTATATTTCATCAGTTAATCAAAAATACCGTTTAGGTGTTCACTGTGTTTAAAAGAATTTACAACAAAATCAAGTATCATAAGACATTTAAAAGAAGTTGTTTGAAGACAGACTACCAAATATGTCCAGATTACTATACAATTAAAAATAAAAAAAACAAACTATAATACATAAAAAAAACTAATAAATCAATATATTTTATCTGGTAACCAAAGTCCTCAAATAACTAACAAATTAAATAAAACAACGGATCCACAACAATCTATACAATACAATCAGGACTGTAATATTAATGTTAATTATTGGAATGCTCATCTAAAAACAAATCTTCAAAAAAAGAACAAATATGTGGACCAGAAATTAAAATATTAAAAAGTGCATTTGACAATCGAATCATTTAATATAAAATTTTTACACCAGTTTCACCAATTGTCAAAAAGATCTAAGGAATAATGTTACAAAAGTTGTGCAGGTGAGTTGGAAGGTCATTAAATTGTTCAGGTGAATATGACATTATTTGGATTATAGAAAAGCTTAATGCTTTTGTAGAGATAGATTCATGCGTGTATATATCTAGTATAATAGAAAACAAAAAAAAATGAAAAAAAATAACAATATTAAAAACAAACAAATTATTCACCTCGAAGTTAATATAAACAAGTATAATCCAAAGAGAAGTTCATCGTATTTGCATTGCAAAAAAAATATGACTGAAAAATGCTGTAGTAAACATACAAAGTGACTGATGATGATGACTTTTGTTTTGGTTATTTAGTGAAATTAGCTTTATATCAAAAAGATCCGAGAAAACCAGATGTTAATATAAACAAATAAAATCCAAAGAGAAGTCCATCGTATTTGTCATTGCAAAAAAAAATATGATTGAACAATGCTGTAATAAACATACAAAATGACTGATGATGATGACTTGTGTTTTGGTTATTTAGTGGTATCAGCTTTATATTAAGGAGATCCGAGGAAACCACCATCTTATTTTGATTTTTAAAAGGTTTTTCATTTTGAAGGTATAAAGTTTGAATTATCACCGACATATCCCATACTGAGAAGCCAAATAAAGTGTCGGTAAACGTATATGGTTTAGAACTTGTATATAAAAATTTAAAAAAACACACACAAGTTACTGGACAACTCTATCTTTGTAAAAATAGATTTATTGTTGATATCAGGTTTAGATGACTTAGGTAATATTAAAAATATTTTTGTTAAATAGGCGAATTATACCGATTAGTTTTAAGCCAAATCAGTTATAATAAACCCAAAAAATACTTTTGTGATGGTTGCAAATTTTGAAAGTATTTTAAAATCTGTAGAAAACAATCTTTCACAATACAAAAATTTGAACACATTTTACATTCATTCGCATATTATATTAAATGTTGATTTGATGATAACGTTTCAAACTATCATTTATATATATATAGGATTATCCTGTGTAAAAAATTGTAAGTGATTTATAGAAACATACTAAAAATTTATATTTACATTTTTTAAACTTTATTACACCAATCACACGTCACTAAAATCAATTTTTATATACCATAAATTTTAATTAATTCTAATGACGATTACAGTCATAACAAAGCAGCATTCTAATGTTGCAAAGTATTGAAAACATCAAATACCTAAATCCATCCATTGGCCTAACTTTATGCTACTGAAATTTATTTTGATGATAGACTTTAGTTTCTTGAAGTTATATTTAAAATAGTGCAGCTATCAGTGCAACTCGGCGGGCGTTTAATTTGTGTTTAAGATTAACGACTTTTGTTTTTTATTTTTAATAGGATCTTACTTTTTGCGACTTTGATGCTTTGCTGTTATTTTTATACTTTTTCTATGTTTATTTGGTTTTAAATGAGAAATAAAAAGCTTTTTTAATCACATACAAGTAACTGGATTAAATAATACCAAGTTATATAATGTTAGTTTATTTTAAAAGTTTTCTTTAACCTTTACCAGAATTTTAAAAGGACGAAACTTTTTAATTATATTTTATTTATGTTTTATTAAATATAACAAAACAAACATACCTTAACCAGAGGTACCATCAGACCTGCAGGAAGATCATAGTATGGGGCCGTCGGCATTAGTTCTTCCAGAAAAACTTCTGATTTGGGGGCAAATCCTGGTGGAGGTTTTGAAAAGTCTGGAAACATTCCAGGAGGTGGCAAATATCCCGGAGGTGGCTGAGAAAATTGATTTTCTATTCCATTGGAAGGAGGCGGATGAATTTCGGGCGGCAAATGACCTTGATTATTTGTTGTTATTGGAATTTGAGTGGCATTGGGTGGCACCGCGATATTTGGTGGAGGTATATTTAGATTCATTTGAATAAAGCTATCATTATTATTTTGGCTGCCAATTGTTTGGATGGGAAAAGTTTGTTGTGGCGTTGATTGGGAACCATTTGCAACGGTATTATTTGAATGGCTTAAAGTCTGAATAGTATGTTGCAGGGTAGCTTGAATAGTCTCTAAGGGAATTATATTAGCATTTGATGGCGGTTGAATCTGTTGTGTTTCTACAACTTGTTGTGGATTTTGTTGTTTATGTTGCTCCAATGCTTGTTTTTGTTGTTGTAAATCCATTATTTGTTGCATAGCATGACAAACAAATGCCTGATGTTGTGACTGATAACCTTCGAAAGTAATCTTAGTTTGTTGGGCAAGTGCAGCTACTTCGGTTGCATATTTTGCCATCTGATCGGATTGATACTGCTGATAACTCTGAATCGGATTATGCAATTTATCTAAAGTTTCAGCTTTTAAATAATTGGCTTTTGATTCCCAAAGTTTTAACAACTTATCCAGTTTTAGTTTCTGCTCGTCACTGGCTGCTATACTCGCATTACAAAACATAGGTACTACGGCGATTTCTAAAGCTTCCTTTAAGTCACTTGCATTTTTTCTAGCACTACAATTATAAAAAAGCTCTTAAAGAAAAAAAACTTCTGCAATTAAAATTATGTTATTTTATTAAATCACTAGAAAGTAGATATATTAGACTTACCTATGATGCAGCAAATCATTTACTAGATAAATAACATGTAACTTTTGAGAAAACGTACTAGACTGCAATACTCTAAAAATAAAATATATTGTCTAGTTTAAAACAGAAAATATTTGATATTATTAAAGTCGATTTCAACAAGGACTAGCCAATCAAGATTATGGAGATTAAAAATAATATAATTATGATTTAAATAGAAGCGTTTAACTTCATTAAAAATAAGGGCTCTTAAGGAAAAAAACATCTAACATCAAGATTAGGTATGCTTTGGTTTAAAGTTACAAAGTTTCAAATTTAATGGAACGGTTTGGGTCCGACCAAGTCGGAGACATGTTTCATTCATGTTAGAAATAGTCACACATTCGTTACATACCGCTCAGACATATTGACTATAAAGTAAGGATAAGTCAAATCTTCATGTAAAGAAAGGTTAAACCTAAAGGATCGCTAGTGTCAAAAAATTTTAAATGTTTTGCTTACATAGAGCGGGTTTTTTTAATGTTTAAGGCAGGGATCTCGAAAACACATACAGACAGGGATAGTTAAGTGATTCAATAAAACACTTTCTGAAGCACCCACGTAATTAAAAAAAACAGGAAAAAGTACATTTTTTTATTCTCAACAAGCCTAGCTGGGTGAGGTGTCAAAAAGTGAAAAAGCCGATTAACCCCCCTTTATGCGCCAGGGCCCTTTATTTTGACGAAAGACTATAGTTTCTTAAAGTTATGTTTAAAATTTTGCAGCTATCAGTGCAACTCGGTGGGCGTTTATTATGTGTTTAAGATTAACGACTTTGGTTTTTTTATTTACCAATATCTTACTTTTTGCGACTTTGATGTTTTTTTTAATGTTAACGTTTCGATCCAGAAGCTAATTAATGTAGGTCAAATTTCAATGACATTCTAAGCTTTTAAATGTTATTATTTAAGCTTTCTAATACTGTTATTTATATACTTATGTTTTAAATGAGGAATAAAAAGCTTTTTTAATCATATACAAGTTATTGAATTAAATAATCCCTAGTTATATAGTATTCGTTTATTTTAAAAGTTAAAATAACATAAGTGGGTCTTGTTTATTTAACAATGTACAAGTTTGACTCTCATATTTAATTTTACATCTAAAATAAAGACCCAACCCTTGGATGCGCGCGCGTTCTGCTCGTATTAACAGATAATACATTTCTCATTATTTTTACATCGGCGTCACAGCAATCGCGAAGTTGTAAAAAGAATGGCTATTATCGATGGAAAGTGCGGGATAGATAGGGAAACCGAGGACCTAAGATGCGTAATAACAGTGGTTTATCAGTTGTCCTATATTCACCAATGGTCAGGTTGCACGGGTATGTTCAGTAACAGAGCAGGTAAAAAATGGAACTCGAATGCCACTGGTCGGGTGTGGACACTTATTAAAAACGGATACTACCCGGGAGAACGCAAACACTAGTATCGAAAAGAACAAGGGGGTCTATGGGGAGAGTTGCCATAAAACCCGTATCGGGAGCCCACTACAAGTTAATACCGGACGCGTATTGGCATTGTCTCCTATGGCACAACGTAAGTTTAGAAAAAAGTATGTCGCAAAAAGTAACAATAATTTTTGCTTGTTGGTTTGACATTTTTTGCGTGTTATTTATTGGGACAAATTATTTGAGGGTAGGTTGTTAGTTTTGTAAAGAAAAATGAACATTTTGCCTTGCTTAACAATAAATATTTACACTTTTGAGGAAATGACAGACATGCATGAAATGTACGCACGTGCTTTTAGCAACTGTCACGAAGCTAGGTGCCTGTATGAAGAGGCATACTTAAATCAGCAACTTACGGATAGGAAAACTTTTAAAACGTTCACCGCAAATTACGGGAAAATGGTAAAAAGTAAGTTTTGCCATGTCCATTAATCATAGAGGCTAGCCAAGGATCGTATGAACCCTGAATTCGACGAAGCAGTTTTATACGCTGTGAAAGAAAATTCTGGTATCAGTACGAGATCGTCGCAAATCGATTAGGTAATTATTTTAACAGCACTGTATAGGGAGTATTATCCGAACAACTTTTAAATCCATATCATGTGCAACGTATGCAAGCATTACATTCAAGAGATGTTCAGCCCTGTTAACAATTTTGAGAATGGTATTACCGACATATCATTACTAATTGTAAGATAGGAAAAAATATTAAGAGACAAAAAAGGTGTATTTTTAGTTGCTTAATCCAAAAAAATATATATATAAGAAGTGTATATCATTAATAGAAATAACATTTCACAAAATTCAAGAAAATTTCAAAAATTTCACAAATTTTAAGAAAATCGGCTACAGAGTATTTAAAATAATTAAAAAAAAAACTTTTTCTTTAAAAAAGTTTGTATCATAGAAACTAGGAATTTTCGGAGCCGTATTTATACAAACTTTTTTTATATTTCTTTATTAGGAATCACCTCCTAAAATTTGGCCAAGCATTTTTCGAACACCCTATACATCGGAGTACAACTGTCTATTGCGAACAAAATTGCTTATTTTCTATTTATACTTTTTTGGTATCCCCAACAGTAACAGAGCTAGACTAGAGCTTATTAAACATTTAGTAAGCCATGATTTTGTTTAATGAAGCACAAACTGATTTCTAAGCTTTTGAACTACAATTTTTTACCTATTTAACTTCCTCTGTAGCTGCAGTGGTTTCCAAGATACATGTGATAAACATAAAAAAAAGAAACTCACCCTGCATATACACTGCTAACATATAACCAGCCGACTTGGCTTGACGGAGATTTCCATTATGTTGGAATATTTATAATTTTAACGAAATCAATCTTAATAATCGTACATATCATTGATTTTGATATCAAAATTTTAACAATTTTAATTTTATTTATTACGGCGGTCAAATTGTATAAAGATCTCTTTGGCGTGTACCCAACAAACACTATTAAATAACCCTTTTTACTACACGGTTTCTTATAAATATGTTATAGTTTTGTGGCGGATTCATTTTTCATTTAGTTCTCGTTGGATTACTCGCCTATAAAGTTCTAAACAATGGGACCACTTCGGTCCTGGTTGACCCCTATAAACTAAAAGACCGCCTGAAAGAGAAAAAAGAAAAAACCCACAAAAATTCAAAAGAATTATCTACGTTTCGGTGGCAAGTCGGCCACCACTATTAAGAAAAAAAAATAGAAATTAAAACTAAAAACATATAGATAGATTCATACAAGATTATTTATAAACACAGACTTAAAAGCATAATACCAACATATTGACTAGACCTACTTGTATAACAAACACTTCACAATGCAACCTGATTTTTCTTTTGTGTTTGCATGTTGTAGAAACCAAGATTTTCCATTACTTATACTGTCTTTTGTACAGCTATCTATAATAGGTTGTAATATTCCATGCAACTCATTAAGCGTAATACCACAATCGTCTGCTGCTTTTTGTAAGTCTGCAGCTTCACACTTTGCCACAGCAGTCTCAACTGCTGCTTGCTGTTGTTGCATTAGTACTGTATGCTGAGCAGTCAGGTTTTGCTCACTTTGTTTTATTTGTTCTCTTAATACATCTTGCTGTTGGGTTATGTGGTCAATCTCTATATTTTGTTGGGTTGGAAGATTTGGAGGAGGTGTGTTCCAATTACTTGGTTCAGTTACTGTAACTGTTTGTTGCTGTTGTTGCTGTTTAAAAACTGAAAATTTATAAATGTAAAAGTCAATAGGTAATTTTTTATTTTCCTTAAACTATTACGAATAATTATTTTACCTCATAGGTATAGGTTTTTTTTATTTAAAACGTATTATTCCAAAAGAGTCGTTTTGACGTTTTATTTAGCGTGGTAAGCTTTAAAAAAAAAGCAAAATTATATCGAGTAATATTTATATTATTTGATATATTATATATTTATTTTTCGTTTTTTTGATGTTCATTAGTTAATTTCGGTATACTCAAAAACCATGAAACTTTTATACAATAAGTTTTTTCTATCCTTTTTAGTTATTGTTGTAAGTGGGTGTTAAAATATAAATGAAAACCTGTACACGTTATCACAGTCTTAGCAGGTAATATCATATGGTATAATGACTCTTTATGTATTTCAATTTAACTTTTTAATTTAGAGATTTTGTTTTTTGGTAGGTTTTGATGGACACTTATGGCAAATAGTAAAGTTGTTTTTTATTGTTTAATCTTCTTAGAAATATTAGGGATTTAAGGCCATAATAGGTATGTTTTTGATCATCTCTTTCTTTGGTTTTATTTGTATTATACCCTGTAGTTTTTTTTTAAATTGAAGCTATATATTTTTTGGGATTATACTAAGTATGAGAAAGCTATTTGCTTTACTTATTGATCCAGTCTTTAAAAAAAAATCTAAAACTAAACCCCAAGAATATGTATAACTTTTTATGAATACTAAACAAAGTAACATAAAACAAAAAATGTACTAAATTAATACTTTGAATATAAAAAAAAAAAAAGACAACAAATTAATGCAAAAAACCTAAAATTAATCCGAAAAATTTACCATGTTTTTACTGATTATGCCACAGAAATCCTTAGTATAGGCTCTAATTATGCTACTCCATTAGAAAATCACAAAAAATGTTGTACTACTGAATTCATCACAAGCATAAAAACCTCCATTAATTTTTTACTTAAGATAAATGAAAAAAATAGTTCGTTTTCTTCCACTGTTTCCAGCACCAAAGACGAGCTTAGATCAAAATGTTGCAATATCATAATTACCAAGGAAAAAAAATAAAACAAATGAAAATAAAGACAAAGAAAACAAATCGTTTCACTAATATAGTTAAAAAGGCAAAATTGTTTATAAAAAATCAGCTCAACCTTAACATCTGATAAATCAAATAAAATAATTATGATGCATTTAACCAATTAGGATATAAAATGAATGACCTTCCACAAATTTACAATTTATAAAACAAGCAGAACGGCCCTACACATATATTTCAGATAGCTTTTAAAAATAATAATGCTATGGTTTATATTATATATATATATATATATATATATATATATATATATATATATATATATATATATATATATATATATATATTATATATATATATATATATATATATATATATATAAAAAAAAAAAACAGAACTTAAAACTAGTAGGTAAGTAAAAATTAAATACAAAATACATACTACTGTCAGACATAAAGAACAATTGTAAAAAACAAGCAAAAAAAAACAAAAGGCATCAAGAACAAACAATATTTATCAGGCTACAATGCAACTGAACAGTCGGAAACAATCTTGTCGGTCCTATCCAGGGAAAAAAATATCTTCAGAAAATAAATTTTAAACTTGAACTTTAATTTGGGTAACGAAACATCCTTAATGATTCTTCAATTTGTTGAAATATTCTACACCACTGAAAAAGATAGTTTTTAAATAACGCAAAATGAAGAACAAAGAAGTAATTTAATTGGATCTATAAATTTTAACTTAACAGTACTGATTTCATTAGTGATGAAAACAGGGTTGGCAAAAAAACACTTTTTTTCAATTTTGACCAGGGCAATGAACAAAATTGGTTTTAACCGTCCAAAACTGGTTAAAACCACTGATCAAAACTACGAATATATTTTTTAAAGCCTGGGAACCATGTATCACTTTGATGACCTATTATATTATCGAAGTATGTACCTATCGGCCCACGCGCTACCCGTACAACTTGTGAGCGGACGACGCGGTGAGGCGGCACGCAATAGCTGACAAAATCCTTTTTAATCGTATTAGAACAGGTTACTGTTTGCTAAAACTGTTTTTCTTTATTAATTAGCTCCCAAGTTTTAAATTAAATATGCGAGATTTTTAGTTTTCTTTAGAGTAGAAAGAAAAAAAACATTAGATTAGTATAAATTAGTTAATTATTTTCCCTTATCGATTATAATTGGTTTTGTTTTTCAAAAATGTTTACAGGTGATGAATACATTTCGACTTGACAGCAGAGGAAGGACCCAATTTGGAGGTTTTTTGATCAATTAATGAAAAAATGGGAAAATTACTGAACAGAGGTATTAATGCTGCACAGAATTATTAGCAGCAAGGCCCTTAAATTAAAAAGGCATTTTGAAAAATGTAAAAATTCGAAAAAGTGAATGATAGTATCGAAAGTTTCTCTGTTCCCTCCCCAGCGATACAGCACAAGGTCACAATGGACCTGGACACAAGCACTTCGGATACTGAAGAAGAGGATGACGATAAAATTGGAGTTGTCAAAAATTATGGGGCTGAAGCATCTGCATCAGGTTCAAGTGGTTCATTTTCAGGATCAAAGGTTAATCAATCAGAACCAGCATTGTCATGTATTAAATCATTATATTGACTCAAATTAAAATATCTGGATATACGATTAAGACTACAATTTTCCAAAAGAAACATCTTGATGAAAATATTGCTGCCTACTTTTATGCCAGAAATATACCATTCAGTCATTCAAAGGACTTTTATTTTTTAAATGGTACATTCCCTTAGACCTGGATATACTGCACCAACTAGAAAAGTCTTAGCTGGGGAACTGTTAGACACCATGGAATCTAAAACATTAGAGAATATGACCTAAAAATTAAAAGGAAATGTGTTTAATATAGGATGGATAGGCAAACATCCATAACCAGCCAATGTAAGCTAATTGTTTATCTGATGGAAAAAATGTTTTCTTTTTATCAGCTATAGACACCAGAAGTAACAAAGTAAGTGTGTGGAAGTGTAAGGAAATTGCAATTATGGCCATTAAGGGAGCCACTACAAAATTAAAATGCAAAGTTAGTTCTTTTGTCTCAGATAAAGAGGCTGAAATGAGACAAGATGGAAATTTATTTTGAAGCTATTTAAATTTATTGGGGCAAGATATTTGTAAAAATAGAAATGTGTCCATTATACTCGGACAAATAACTGAACTATCAAAATATTTTAGAAATTACCACAAACCAAATGCTCTTTGTCAACACTAAATGGGTCAAGGAAGCCCCAGTTTCCAGGGGGAACAAGATCGAATAGTCAAGTCGACTGTATTGATATTTTTTAAAAACAGGCCTTTTTTATACAAAATCATAATAGAAGATTGCAAAATAATATAGATGCAAATATTAAGAATATAATTAGCAATGTTGCACTTCTTGTTGACGCTAAACATTTGCAGCCAACTTTTACACATAGCCAAAATGTTGACTTTTTTACAAAAAATCTATTGTTGATGCTACATGTGCATTTATAAAACTAAAGGATAAAAAAAGTATTTAACAATACAGACACCTAATTGAAAAAAAAGTACAAAGAAAGTATTACGCCAGCCCATAAATTAGCATACTTACTTCATCATAAATATATGGGGCAAGATTTAACCAACAGTGACTTAGAAGAAGCTAGAGAAAGAGCAGCAGAACATAATAAATCCTTCCTTTCTATAATTACCGTTTTTTCTTTAAAAGAAAAGCCGTTTCCACAAACGTTTTTCTCAGAAGACATGATTGACCTCAACCCCATATTATGGTAGGAAGGATTTAAAAAAAAGGATTGATTTAAACTTATTAGATTTTGTCTTATATTTACATAAATCACATGCTCTTCTTTCACAGGAATTGAAATAATTTTCTCAAATTTCAGTTTTATCCAATTAAACTTAAGGGACAAATTAGTTTCGGTTTACAGAATTCTGAACTTAAACATTGGAATAAAAGCAAAAAACAATTTTATTAATATAAGTGGTGAAGAACCTTTGTAATAAATAAATAAATAAAGTTTACTGCAAACCTGGCAGAATATAACTTGAACAAAAGAACATATTTATTTAGATATAAACCATAAATGATATGTGGTATACTTTAAAGATAGTTCAGAGTCTTATACACAAAAACAAATATATAAAAATATACTAAATATCTGACCTTAAATATAGATCGATAACGACGATCAAGTCGTAGGGATTAATTTTTGCACCTATAGGTCACTGTGTCTTGCCACCTAAAGACCATGATTTTTCCTTTCCATATTTTTCCTGCAGACATTAGTAACTTGAACCTACTGTGTGTGAGGTCTTCATAAATAATGTAAGGTGTTCCCACGTTGGTTTTTCTTACCAAAAAATATTTCATTATATCTGAGATTGGATAGAAAAGTTACTGGTACAAGACAGGTCGTTCATTGGATACTTTGCCAATTCTAAATACAGCATCAATGTTACTAGGAGCAACAGATACTTCAGTTTAGTACTCAATAAATTAGATAGTAGACAAGTTGGACATCTTTACCTATTGTTTCATGAATACGACAGATATGAAGAGTATTTCTTCTGAAATGTTGATCAAGCAAATCAAGTTTCTCTTGCACATTTGAAATCGCTTCGTGTTGTTTTTTACAGTTGCTGTAACATTTTTAAAGGATTTACATGCCTCAGATAATCTGCTATCAACTTTTTCCGGTTCAGAATTGTGTTTTTCGTCGAGCTGTAAGATGAACATTGAACAAACTTTAGCAATGAGTTTTTCACTTTCGTCATTATTCATTTTGGGTGGCATGTCTATAAAGCAACGCTCACGAATTAATCGCGGCGAACTATAAAGGTACTAGTCACGTTCCGTTCCGTTCTTAATGATTTTAATTAATATTGGCTAAACGAATATACTTAACTATTTGTATTTTCAGGCAAAAAAATAAAAACCCATTTCACGCCACCTTCAACAAAAGGTACAATTTATTCCACAAAAAAACCACTTTTTTTGAACATATACTGCAGAGCACGTTAATCGTCTACTCGGAGCTGTAGCACATATTTATAAACATTGTTATTTATAAAGGTTGTAATTTTTTTAGAACAGCGAATTTAATTCGGAGTATAATTTCTTTTTTTATTTCAAACCTTTACGGTCCTATACCTGACTCTTCACAAGTATATGTTACGTGTCATGTACCTGTTAGTTTTTGTGCTATTAATTGTGATTTTTAAGTTGCTGTTTTTGTTTTTATGTAAATTAAATATTTAAATACCGAATTAAATATGTTTATAACTAAAAGTATGTGCATCATTTAGTTTTGACCGAGGTTTTGACCACTAAATGGTCAAAACTGACTGTCCAGTTTTAACCTGGTTAAAACCTCAACTAACCAGTGGTTTTAACCACCCTGCTCGAAACTTGCCAACCCTAGATAAAAAAAAACAAAAAAGAAGAACATACCTTGGTAAGATGTAGGTATAAAGAAAATCATAACAGGGCTCGAAACAGAGTCAGGGGTGGGGAATTAAATGCATTAACTTATTTAAAGATGAATATAATAAAAACATATTTTTGAGCCCGGAAAATCAACGGTAAGATCACCCACAACAACTAAAGAAAACTCTAAATTGTCATTAAATACTCAAGATGACCCAGATAGCAATTTAAAGAGTCCACGCTCAGAAAATGCAGCAGATGTGATTAATTCGTGCAAAAAAAGACAGTTAACAGTTAAAACAAATGTTAGTGAATATATAGTGCGAATAAGCAGAAAACCACCACAAGAGGAATTGAACATGTTACCTACTGACAAAGTAATATTGGAAGTTGTAGATAGACCTAACAGACCCCCATATGTATTAAATCATCAAAATCCATGTGAATACATAAGATAATAGTTTTAGAAAAGGCAAATATGATGGTAAGCTATGGTGATAAACATGAAAAGAAAAACCAGATAGACCTAACAGACCCCCATATGCATTAAATCATCAAAATCCATTTGAAGTCTAACAAATACATTTTTACCCTATTTTGGATTATAACTCTTATTTTTAGTAACACTTTTTTTATTATGTATTTTATGTTTTAGGTATTTCCATAACTGACTGATTTTTATTTGTTTGGAGATCTTTTCTGGTTTCTGGTAAATTTTAAACCAATTTTATTATGTCTCATGCATATTCCTTGTTAAAATGGCCTGGTCCGTTAATAAGACTATTATTTATAATTTATTTACATTAAATAAAAAAATATACTTGGTGATTACTGAAAGCCCTTATGTGTGGGATTACTTACTAGCTTGTTCTGTAGTAACCTTATATTGATAATAAATTAAAATATTCACCACCATATAAAAACTGAAATTTTTTGGGTTGCCTTTTTTCTTATTTTTGGTCATTTTCTCAAATTCGGGTCCATTTCTAGCAACAAACTGGGCAAGTTTATCTATAATATTTCTAAGATCTGTATCTAAAAAAAACACTTTTATTATGTAAAACAATTTTGTTTTATATACCATACCTTCAGGTGGTTGTGCAAGATCCATAACAATATTTAAGCGAAAAAATAATAACAAAAATCTATTCAAAATACAAATTCAGGAGCACAACATAATATTTATAACCATATTCTTTCTTCTTTATTTTATCACCTTCTTTTTGGCTTTGGTGATAAAGGATTTTTTTGCGACTTACCGTTTTTAACTACTGGTTGATGCAGTTCTATCCCCACCATTCTATAAAGCGTAGTTCATAAGCTTGCGAAATGCGATTTACGAATTACGAATTCGCAAAATTTTTCCGCCGGTTTTTTGGTATTTCATAGCGCTGCACTGCGATTTTTTAGGGGTTTAGTGCTGGAACTGTTGGCAAGATGCAAGATGGAAGTATTGACGCTCTGTATTGACTTTTAATTAATTTCCCCTCTTTAAAACCTTTTTTTGTTATTTATAATTAATTTTTTTAACAATATTGTATCTTATGCTAGGTTTTTCTCTGTGTATTGTTTTAATAAACATTTATAATGCTTTGTCGTCAGTGAATAATAAGAATCAAGTTGAATATTTTTACTGGTGAAGGAGACTGACCTTCATAATTTCATCTTATAAGGTGGATTTATTAAAACAAACAACAACAAAAAAAAGAATATACTTTATTCCCATAAAGTCTTTATACAGGCAAATAACATAAAATAAAAATAAGAAATTACATAAAGATCACAACTTATTTTAACCTTTGAGCATATACTTATAGATGAGGAAGCCTTGCTACTAGGCAGCAAGCGAGAGCGACAGAAGAATTACAGTATAACCTGTCCCTCTCGCTTCTACGTGCTCATTGGATTGGTGAGAAGGGTATATATCCCACTCGTCGTGCTGATTCGTCAGCCAGTCCTTCTCGACCAATTAGCACGTTGGGTGAGAAAGAAAGATTATATTTTAATTCATCTTTTCTCTTGCACGCTTTTGTACGTCTTAACGGTGAGGCTGAATCAGTAGGAATATGCTGGGAAAATTTAAACTTTTTTTTTTATTTTTTTTTAAATCACAACTGCAT